>JABFQD010001080.1:0-20173 GCA_022817045.1 Psix sp. ZL-2020 | reverse complement strand
AGATTCTTTTTTGTTTTTGCAATTTGTCACGATTGTATTATTTTATAATAAAAAAGAGTTTATTCGTGCAATTTAAATTAAAAAAGGATACCATAAATAGAAACAAAAGATAAAAAAAACAACAATCAATTAAATTTATTATATTACATTTATTATTATCTTATAAAAACGACACTACTGAAAGTGTGAAGAATTATTTTTATTGTTAATTCTATGTTCCTATAATATTGCTGTCTATCATTACTCAGTCACTGCTTTACATCTCTAGGGCAGTAAAGTAACTACTTTCTTCTTATAATTATGTACTAAATGGCTTTTTCCCCTCACCCGCTTAACAGGTAATTGAAGAAGCTTTGCACGTGTTTTAAAAATTATATTTCTAAACACAGGTGAAGAGTTGAATCTCTGAAATAAAATTTGAGCTTTAACATACTTGATGTAAAAGTGATGTATAATTCAAATAATCAGGAAAGAAATCTGTCAAAAAACAAAAATGTCTTTTATTCTCTTGACGCTAGCAATCGAATTGTTGTACTTAATGAAACAATGTTCAATGAAATTAAAGAATAATTGTACTGTATTTGCTTTAGTGCATTCATTCATAGCGAATGTTGATGCTTTAGCGCATCGTAAATAAAACGAATTGAACAGGTATTTCATTCGAGATTTGTATGCATGTATGTCATTAACGTTTAAGCTAGGAAAATGAATTAATTAATATCTCGCTTCCTCATAAATAAAGGTCAAGTGGACCGGTAGATGTCATAACTCTTGATATTCCTTTCAATTTTTGTTTAACGTAATTATAAACTTCTACGTGGTTTAACGGGAAAAAAAGTTGTTTAAAGTTTGAAGTTGAAGCTACTTCATTGAAAAAAGAAAATAAAAAGTAATACCGGTTTGAAAAAATCGCCATTAATTTAAATACAAAACTTATAATGTAAGAGTAATAGTAAGTAAAATTGTATATATTCATTAACATTTCATTAGTTTGTACAGTGAAGCGGACATGCTGAATTGAGCATATAAAATTAAAGTTATGTTGTAACCTCTCCGAGAAGTAGACATATAGAGTTAGACGACTTGATTGTTGACTCGCTTGTAAATATATTTTTGCAGCTTTTGTTGTTAGCCTAATTTTTTGTTTAAATTGAAGGAACCAACAGGACATCTCGTGAAGGGGGCAGCATCGAAGGAATCATGCATCTTTTCATCATATAAGTATGTTTGAATCACTGATTTGACTGTAACAGTTGGACGTTTACAGCACAAACACAGAATTCACTGAACTCATCAAATACAGCTTATTTAGACGAACGTCGAAGTTTCGACAGCAAATGGTTCATTAATCAGCAGATAAATTAGCTTAAAATATTAGCACCCAAGTAACACGAGCATTGATATTCGCGAAATTGAATGTAAGAACGAGGATAGAGTGAGATAATTAATTGATATTGGTCAAAATGAAACGGAGACAGAGCATTATGTTTAGCAAGTTGCGTTTTACGCGGGGATACTTATGGCGGAGAAACTAAAGCAAGATTGCGGTGAAAAGAAGAAGAGGAAGGGAAGCTATGGGTGCATTAAGTCTGGGAACAACGGTTTTCTTTTTTCACAGGAAATTATTCGCGATTGGCTTGCGAGATCCAGTTCGTCCGTTCGATGGGGTACTACCTAATCCAGATCTACATCCCCTCGGGACTGATCGTGATCATCTCCTGGGTGAGCTTTTGGCTAAACCGAAATGCAACCCCCGCTCGGGTCGCCCTCGGAGTAACCACTGTGCTCACCATGACAACCCTTATGTCCTCGACCAACGCGGCCCTTCCCAAAATCTCCTACGTCAAATCCATCGATGTCTACCTGGGCACCTGTTTCGTCATGGTTTTTGCCTCATTGTTGGGTAAGTACACAGTCACTATCATGTCATTCGCCACACGATAACCTTCACTTGTCTTTGTAATCGAACATCAGCTGTCGATCCCTCGAAGAGCCAACTCTGTGTTTCCGCGATGTCATGTAACCAAGGACCTTATGACTAGTGATTGCGCGAAAAATTCCAACCATCGAGAAATGCTTCGAAATGTTTTCGGCGGCCTCAGAGGGCGCTACATTATTGCTCGATCAACTGTTTTACTAAATTTTACTTGATGTTCAATTTTCACGCAAACAGTTTTTGCAATACAGCACCTTTTTGTGGCCACGCCATGACGTTGCTGTTGAGGTTGACAATTTTTCGCACGATCATTCAGCATAACGTGTTTGTTTGCGGTCATCGTTATATTCCACTACGCCCCACTTATCAAACTCCTCTGATCATTCTTTGACTCATTATATGCCTTCCCATCTATTTGTCTTTAACGATACTACAAGCTACGACTTCTGAAGGAGCGAAGGTCGCCAACACGAATCCGAGGACAGCTTTCCTAATTTCAGAGTAATGCTTCGATAACATATACCATCAATATCTTTGACAATTTTCTAGATTACTTTGCGCTTCCACCAGCTTCGGTGGATTATTATCTAGATTTCTATACACTTGTCAAATGTACAGCGTTGATGCAATTTTAATCTACGTGTTATCAATTTCAAATGAACGTTTCATCGACTGTGTTACTTGGTTACTCAAAACCATTAGCCGTGATATGACTTGTGAACTTTAACAGTTCTATTTCTCGACGTTAATGGAACAACTATCCAAATCAAAGCGTTATGAAATGTTTTGATATTGATGAACTAAAACTACGTTTGTCATAATTTCATTAATCAAAACCAAATAGTACAAGGTCGAATATTCAATCGAAAATTCAATCCTGGTGAAATATGTTTGGCACAACTTGTTATGCCAAAAAGTTGTTTTCTTTTTTTATACAATTCCAACATTTCGAAAAATACCGTTCAATATTTTATATTTTTGCAAAAAGCAAATTCTGACATTTTTTGCAAACACAGTAAACACATTTTGTACTCATGTAATCTTGTAATTTATATATTTATATGACATTATGTCATAACATGAATTACATTTTCAAGCGATAATTATAAACGGTTTTTATATTTTATGCCCTAAACAATTAATTTTAATAGTATTTATTTCAAAGAACTAGATCAAGTGCCCAATCGAGAAAGTTAGTTCTGTATTCAGTAAATGTAAAATCAACATTCAAAAATGTAAAGCTAACATTGAACAACCTAGATTCAATATTGATCAATTTTGATAAAACATTTTGATAATTTTTGTATTCACCTCAGAACAGATTTACAGTTTTATTGGTGAATTCATTAGAATAGTATTTTAAGGTAAACATGAGTTCCCTTATGAATGTTTTTTTTATCAATTATTTGTTTTTTAAAATCAATATGCTATATAATATTATGTCTCCAATTAATGAAAAATAGATAACTATAAAAGATATTAAAATATATGTAATGTATGAACTCTATTCCATCACGAAAAGAAAAAATACCGCATCTGCTCAGAATAATTATTTTTTCTTAATATGCAAATTTCTTTAAAATTATATATTTTTCAATTACATTAAAATTTATATCATAACCTATATTACTTTGACTAAAAGTAACAATCAAAAATAGTACACCCACACGATACATGTTATTAAATTATTTTACGTTGAATATATCAAACACTCAAAATCCGCTAAATATTATATTTTCATATTTGAGTGAATAAATTATTTCAATTAAAAAGATATAATTACAATTTTGAACTTTCAATTTTTGAATCTCAAAAATTGAGAGTAAATTTTATTTAAGAGAAAATATATTTTGTGTATCGAACAGTTCATTATGAAAAACGAATATAACAATGAAATGTTATATTCAACATAAATAACAGTATAATTATGTACATTTTTATCTCTTGCAGTTACTTATATAAATAATATTGTCAAGTTTAAACAATAATAAAAGGTATATGTGCGTATGCAACACTTCATGAAAAAAGTACAACAAAATACAATCAAATATATAAACAAAAGACTCATAATAAATAATGATTTAAATCGAATTTCCTCACTAGTCTCTTTTGTGTTTGTACAACAAGAGTAAAAAACTTAAAAACTGACATATTATTCATACACACATGTTAAATCAGACGTAACATCTTTTATAATACATTACCACAATTCGGAGGTGAGATGTTATGTGAAACAATAGATTTATTAGTAGAATACAATTTATTTTCTAGAATTATTTCAGTTGCAATATTTACGACACGAAATAGGTGCCTTAATTGTCTAGTATGCCTTTTAATTTGAATTGAGATGTTAGTATTTTTGTTTCTTTCTGAACAAATTATTTTTTGAGCATTGTATAATTATTCATTTCGCAAATAAACTTAGATCAATAACATTATCATCGAGACACAAAAGTTAATAAAACCGATGGGGCTTTGTACGACAAAATCAATGCTTAGAAAATAAGTTATTATTCCAGAAATACGACTTTAATTTGCTTTTGTCTTCTTGGTCGACACTTAAGAAATCTAATAGTTATCGTGTTGCAAATATTAATCAAGTTCTCTAAAAATAAGCAACATTTTCATTTGACTTTATTTGCCACAGAATACGCTACTGTCGGCTACATGGCGAAAAGGATCCAAATGAGGAAAAACCGCTTCCAGAAAATAGCCGAGAGTATGAAAGCCGCGAGAGAAAATCCTGGTCCTCCTGGAATGCCCGGAGATCATGGTGACCATGCCCCCAAACAAACTGTGAGTACCGCTAGCTGTAATTCATTTGTAATTTAGTTACTATACAAAAACCTTTCACAAATAAAAATCTCATGAATGAAATTACATCACGTAATTAATGCAATATTGATTTTCCTCAATTTATGAAATGCACATTATTATTGTTGATAAATTAATAATTTAATGCATAATTTTCTCCGTGCATTTCTTAATAAAAGCGCATGTCAAATCGGCTTTTACAGTTACAATACAAAATACACTTTTCAAGAAGAATTCATTAGAATAGATTAAAGTTCAAGTTATATTTAAGTTGAACCAGTTTTTCCAACTATTTCAATAAGTAAACAAAAATACACGCTGTGTGATAAATTAATCACACGTTATGGATTAAAACTATATAACAAATACTTGTATAAAATCGTTTGATATATTATAACTGATAATATATTTATTCGTGGATTATGTAACCTTTAACAATTTGACGTAACCTTTTTTCATCATATAAATATTCGACTATGCAATATTTGAAATTGAAAAATGAATAAACCTATAAATTTCAATTTAAAATTAGATTCAATACTTTGATACTTTCATGGTATTTACTATTATTTTGCCTGCATACAAAAATGTTCGACAGCCAATTTACAGTTTACAATTAAAAATTTTATATTGAACATTCTCTGAATCTTTGAAATATTGCCGAAATAAAGGCATTTTTTTTATTCTGATTATTCTTCTTGAAAACAATATGAAATTATTATAAGTAAAAGGTCAGTCTGTAAAGGACTGTCCTTTACGAACTGCCGTGTCTCTTGTAAGTGGTTCCGTGTTGTCCAGGAGGTGCGGTTCAAGGTACACGACCCTAAGGCTCACAGTAAAGGTGGGACTCTAGAAAATACTATAAATGGAAGAGCAGACGAAGAAGCTGCTCCTCCCCCGCAACATCTCATACATCCAGGAAAAGACATCAGTAAATTATATGGTAATTTCTTCTATTTTTATTTTTCTCTCGTACTGAAAATTACAATATTAAATGCTTCAAATTTAAAAGAAATTAATAATTTAGGTTTCTTCAGAACATTTTATTTTTTACTTTTTACTAAGACATTAAAAAATATGTTTCAATTATGATCAATGAAATATTCATTTTTTTATGGTTAAACAAATGTGTACAAACTTAAAAATATGCTAACTTCCACACGTATTTTAATTTATATTCCCTATCAAGAATATAAAAATATTTTCTGCGTCTGATAGAAATGATGCTTCATGTTCAATTGGCAAACATCGATGTTTTTTGTGTTTGAGTAGCAGGCGAAAAAATAGATATTTTCGTCCGAAGCCACTAATTTCTACTTTGCGTTCACATCAAAAAGCTTGAAAAGTAAACTAAATATGTAGACTGTCAATTAAACAATTTTAACCGCTGAATGAAAAAATAGATTAACGAAGAAAATAATTACTTTTAAACATTGAAATAAATAAATTGAATAAAGTAAACACATTAGAAAATGAGCATCAATTTAAAATCCATTGTCTACACCATTGTTGCTTTCATGCAATGGTCATTTACTGGTATATATACTCTATTCATTTAATTATTTTGCTTCATCTACTTTATCATCGCTTTTAAAACTATGAAGAAGTATATTTAATGAACACAATTGAATTAAATTAGAAATATGAACTTCTAGAACAATGAATAAATTAAATTTATTAATTGATATTGGTCAATTAAGAATCAAAAGTCATTTGTTTGATCGTTAACCCTTTCATTCATTATGTGCAAAACATCATATATGTTTATAATACTGGTTTTTCATATGTTTTAATAGTTATTTTAATTTCTTTTTAGTAATACAGTTGAATAAAACTTACATAAATTTGAAAATAAATCTAATTTAAAAATTTGTATAACAAAATTTGATGGAATAAAATAATACTGAATGAAAAAATCAATTAAATAAATGTTTATAAAAAGTAATAAATCAGACCACTTGGATCATACTTAATATGAAAAAGTAAATTTGAGCACACAAAAAGAGTGATTGAAAGGGTTAAATATTGTTTAAATCGACATCTAATCAATTGTTTAATACTTATGGATTTGTTTTCAGCTGATGAGTTTGCAACAAACAATGGGAAATAGTCAGTTTAATCAGCTCATGGACACTGTTGAGTCAGAAGTTAGGGAGCAATTAAATGTTTATGTAAATCTTAAACCAGCAAATGAATTCCAAGCCATGAGCGAGGCACTGTAAACTATCGACTTCTTTATTTTAGTAATAAAAAGTTTACATTCTATAGTTATGGAACAATGTTATTTTGTTGTATAATACATATTGTTTCGCTGTATTTGTAATGTCATATTAAACAATTTTTGTAACAATTGATCTCTTTATTTTGACATAAATCGTTGTGTACCTTCAGGTAGATCAAAAGTCAATTTTGGCCTGTATGATTTTTGATATTTTTACATAATAAAAGCAATTATTTGAACGAATCAATTTTTCATTCAAATTGTATTACCCTGCAAGTAACTAAAAAATGCCATTTTTCAGTTATTTGCACTTTTGCTTGAAACAAAATAATTTTCAATTTGATTCATTTATTTATTTGAACTTCTGCATTTTAAAAATCATTTTTATTAATGTAAATGAATTGCCGGTCAAATTTCTTGAAGTCTGTTTTTACATCTGCCAAATAAAACATTATTAGTTAGCGGTATTTTTTTATAGAGAAATTTTAAAACAACATTAAACACATTTCTGTTATTAAGTATATTCTAATGTTAATTTTAATATTAGACATGATTCATATCAGCTTTACATGACCTTTGATATATAATATTGATTAAAATAAAATGTTAAAGTTTGATATAATGGTTGTTAAATGAGCCTAATGTATTTAATTCTTGTTTATATTGACTTTGATGGTAATATCAATTTTGAGCCTATCGATTTCATTGAAATCACTCTGAAGAAATTAAATCACATAGACTAATATGACTAACATGATATCAATCTATTAATTTTTTCAAATTGTCTACGATAATAATAAACAAAATTATGATCGAAAATAGATTTTCATTTAATGAAAAAATGAACTGAATATTTATAATACATTATTAATACGATTTGACCTTTCATATTTTTGACTAATAAAACTATGAAAAAACCACTTCAAAAGTAGTTATAAAACTTGACTTTACATCTACTTACAGAAACTGAAATATGATCAAAGAATTATTTTCCAAACGTACTTTTTATCTAGAATATTTGCTCTTCAAAGAATGTTATAACATATTCCTTATTCATAATAAAACTATCTATAATAAATTAAATAGAAAAGGATAGAAATAAAACAAATGTACTTTCCTCATACTCCGACTTCGTAACATACGAGACATTTCCAACTACTCGAGTCTTTTTAATTTTTTTCATATTCCACTAAAATTGGACAAAAAATATTTCAAAAATTTTTGTCGTCCATCGAGTTAGCTGAATCATAATTAATGAGTTTAATCTCACGTGAAATAATTATGTATACATAATAATCGCACATAGTCACTTATGTAAAAGGTCTCAATGATTTTGACGATTTTTTCCTCCGCGCACCGCATTGCCGCCTAGCGGAATAATTGTCAGTTATTTAACAGCTGTCGCACTGTGTGTCAAAACTCAGTAGGAGGGTTATGTGAGGAATATTCTCTGGCTGTTACTTATCGGAAAAAGTTTGTTTAATAAAATACATTATCGGTGAGTCCAACACACACATTTTTTCATTCCGAACTCGAATTCGACTTGAAATTTGATTTTCGCTTGATACTAAATGATAACTTGTTTTGTATATCGAGCAACAATGAGCATCGTCGCGTGTGGTCGGCACTAATATTACTCGCTTTTATTTTTCCAGCGTTCATTTTTCCAGTTAGTTTATTCGAACGTCGAAAGCAAAAGCAACCTACTTGTTGTGAATAGCTATTGACTTTGTGTCATTCGTTGTGTCCACAATGTCAAACATCGGATTCTTTAATTGTTATTGGTTTGTGATGATTGGCCTCCTGCATTGACAGTCGGTGTAGTTTAGTGTCAACGAACTAGGTACATAAAATAACGCGTAACGTATTTTTCGCCTCCAAATACAAAACTGCAAAATTGATTTTCGTTTGTCTTTCAAAGTTTCAAATCGAACACATCTTTTTTTTCTTTGCAGATTAGTCATATATAATTGACGGTGGCAAAAATAGAAAAATAAGCAATTGCCGAAGTTAAAGCCAGTGAAAGAACATCACAATAAGAGGAATATTGGAAGGTTTAAAAATAGATCGATTAAAGATTAATTAGGGTTGATGAAATTCAAATAACTCCAAAATGAAAGTTGATATCTCGTTGAAAAACATAATAGTTGACGCTCGTTCTTTCTATGTTATTGATTTTTGGTACAAATTTCGTATTTCTATATTTAAATACGGACTTTTTTCCTCATTTGCGGGGGTGGTCTTCCAAACGGATGTATAGTCAGCTCCTCTGAGGAGGCGTGTTTGACATTATCAGCAGATAATATATTTATCAATGCATAAAGACCGTTGTGATTTTCAGTGTCACCGTAAACGCAATATCTTTTCAACAGCAAGCGTCGCTTGCTAGATATTACAAACAAATTCATAACAAACGAAAATGCTCCTGAATAATGATCAGCGATGAGAAAACTGGTTTTCCTGCTAACAATCAGCGCTGACGAATTGTTTACTCAGGCAAGATTTCCTCGAGGTCATTATTTTGATTACAAATCAATATTAATGCGGGCCGAAACAAATTGAATCAATAAAAATAGAGCGAGGAAAGGATTTGACCGAAAAGTGCGCGTTCGTTACAGTTAGCGTTCGCCGATTCGAAGACCTAATTTGCATTATGTTTTGAGAGGAACGTTTTGCTGACGTAATAGTCCGCGCTGTTAGAGTAACGGTACTGGAGGTAAAGTTGACAATGCAAATGATAGACAAAGACGCTCTTTAAAGAGAAAGATAGCAATAACAGAAATAACGTTGTTCAAATTAATTGCTGTGAGATTAAAATTTGAGACAAGGACGGAAATAACATTCAATTTCATTTCAGCTACATATGAACGTTTCATTGAAGCGGCAGCGGTTTCTCGACGAAGAAATACTACGAAGAGTGGATGAGAAAAATCGTGCTCGTTATTCGAAGCTGGTTATTCATTTTAATTGTAATTCAATCTGATGAAAATGTGTCCGTTGGAAAGCGAAGATTGTCGAACGGCGTAGGAGTTGCGCCAAGGCTGCTCGTCGAATTGCTCCTGAACTCGTCTAGGTGTCGGTGGCAAAGTTCGTGAGAGCAATGTTGGCGGGCCTTTGCTCTTGGAACACCCAGTAGAACAACGTGTACGCGTGCCTGCGAGGATCGGCGCATGTTGGTAGGAGATAGCCGTGTTCGCGTATCGATCGTGAGCCAGAAAACTACCCCAGAAAGGCGCAGTGTTTCGAGAGACTCCGGCACGGTGTTGATACACCCACGCGTATTCGTGTCACCTCGCCGAATCCGCTTTCTCCGAGTCGCTTTTTTCCAGTCTTCTTTCTCTACGGATAACTTTACCCCCGCGCCGACCCTCTCGAGGTAAA
This sequence comes from Psix sp. ZL-2020, assembly GCA_022817045.1. Classification (NCBI taxonomy): domain Eukaryota; kingdom Metazoa; phylum Arthropoda; class Insecta; order Hymenoptera; family Scelionidae; genus Psix; species Psix sp. ZL-2020. The sequence continues at coordinate 9,821 of JABFQD010001080.1, read as the reverse complement.
TATTTCTACCTGAAGAGCTAGGCTCTAAGAAACTGCGAGAAACGAAGGTTATCATTTATTTTGGACTTGATATTTGAGTGCGTTTTTTGTTTTAGACTGCGTTCTGTCTCTGTCGTTCTCTTTGGTTGCAGCATTTGGTGTCTCGAGCGATGCTTTTCTATGTTATGGCTTTTGGCAAAAAGTGAATGGATGCGTGAGCGCTACGGAGGAAGTTGTCTATTTGGCGGATAGTACGAGAGTAAACTGTGCCTCGCTCGAGGTCATCGCGCATAAAAGGGTTAAATTTTGAATGCGTTTAATACTTGTTTGGAGTGCAGCTTCGCGGTCTAGTTTCACGTTCAATAATCCTCCGCCAGTCTTTGTCTGACTGTGCAAGGTCATATTTGTCATTAGCAATGATGAAAATGCAACTCGGCTGATTCGCGCCGAATTCCGTCGCTCGGCAAATTTGGTTCTTCGATCGCCGCCGCGACGCTTTCTTATTTTCATCCACTTTTGGCTTTCCTTCGAATCGATTGTCCGACCGAGCCGCGCGACCAATTGAAATCATTTTCACTGCGACGACCGTGTCTTAATAAAAGAGACAGAAGATACCATGGAAATCACATTGAATTTAAATATACTATTATTCCATCCTCCGCGTTCGGTAGCCGGACGTGCGAGCTGAATCTGTTTCCCATGCAGAACCAATCATCGATCAGCCGGAAATCGGAATAAATCTACGATTCTCTCGAGCTGTTTGAGACAGATAAATAAAATTCCTCGGCAGCGACTCGTTTGGAGGCACATACGCAGAATATATAAACGTGCGACCATGACACGGTCTTCTCGTAAGCGGGAAATGCACGCGAGCGAAATAGATCGATTCGCAATGGAAAGTAGAAAATACGCGCGCAGGGGATCAGCGTATGAATCGTGGAGCGCCATTTACGGCGATTCGTCACAGTAACCCTTTTCTCGCTGGCCTCGTTGACGATCCGAACGGGATCATTATTTGAAACTCGTGTCGCGTAATATTCAGCGAGTCAACTACGGGGCGAAATGACTCAGCACAAGCCGTCGCCGAAAGGCTGACATAATTTGCAGCTGTAAATTCATTTTTAATGACACCCGAGTCGCGGCGACTGGGGTCCCCAAGGAGAAGCGAGCGGTGATGAATGCGCTACTTTACAATCGGGCGTGTTGAGTTGCGTGTTGTCATCGGTGTTTCGGTGCGACCAAACTGCGATAGGCAAATGATACGCGCTTTACGGTTAATGAGTTGTGCAAATCGATCGATCAGCTTATGAAATTCAAAAAGTTACAAGCACGCATCGAGTTTCGTGTCGTGCCAATTAGATTACTAGACGTTCTTAGCCGCGACTTCTACCTTGCAATTATTGATAATCACTTCGCCTGGACAAATGTGCCGACGAATCGATATTTTTCACTGACTGTTAGTTTTTATTTTGTAATGAAAATTCGATTCTCGCATAAGTCAGAGACTGACGTTTATAGACGCTTATACGAATGAAACACATATGGCTCTTATATGTTCCATTTTTTCATGTACTCTTCTTTTAAAAAAGAAACGTACGTTCAAGCATTAGGAAATAAAATCAAATTTTCATGACAATAGTTATATATAATATATATAAATAACACAATCAAATTAAATATATATCATTTATTATAAATCAAAAATAAATACAGTTTGCTTTTACATATAGAGTTTCACAAACTTATGCAGACTTTATTTTTATATATAATGTCATATATGAAATAGAAATGAGTTTAGATATGAATAGTACTCACATAAATAATTATACGATCATGGACGTTCATTTATCACTGTATGGCTTGTACTCCATAACCATATATGGATAAAGATACGAAAACAAAAACATGGGCCATATATGTTTCATTTTTTACCGGGAGAGCTGACAGTTTTGTTTGATATCTTGTGGTTGGGGTTCGTTTTAAAGCAAATATAACTCAGAGGTATTTATATTTGTAAGAGTCACGAAAAGTTTGATGTCGGGGAGACCATATCGTAAGTTCAACATACTTCGTTAAAACAATTTTCAAAGCTCAACTCTTGTCAATGTACTCTGTACATTTATTCGTATTGTATAGTCAACCTCGCGTCAACCCTTGTGCATAACAAAAGTAAATTATAGCGGTTGCAGAACGGGGCTACATGAAAGTCATAAACTCGTTCCTGTTATTATGTGTAAAGCATCGGCTCTCAAAAATAACGACTACTTTTTATCCGTAACTTCCAGACTTTCGTTAAGAGTTCCCGTCAAGTTCAATCATGCAAAAACTTTGCATACATAAGAGTTGGATTAAATCTCGAATTTAAGGGAAAAGACTTTCACGATAAAGTATTATTTTAACAAATTTATTTCATTTTTCGCACATTATGTAAACTTTCGATTCGTTATTTCTATCTAGCTCATTGCAAATTAATGAATAATACAATGAAAAAGATTAGCACAAATGATTGAATCAAAAGTCCTCAGTTGCAAAATAAGAATTCATCGATTCTTTTCCAATTTTCCTCGCGCTTAAAACAAAAAAATTATATTGTACAAAATGCAAATTATCATCAAATATATGTTTACGTTATGATAAGTTGATATAATATTTCCATATTTGTCCACTATTAACGTTCAATTTCAGTCCTTACATTTATTATTCTAAATGTGCTTCTTTGCAAAGAATAATTATGATTCCGTAAATAGCAAGAATGCCTAAATGTCTTGTTCCCCAAACCATTTCCATTTGACGGAATAAATTATTTGCGCTGGTTGGACGGACAAAAAGCGTCTGTGAGCCGTACAAAAATGCGTAACCGCTAGCATATGTTCGTTTTCAGTAATATCCAAGCCAAATGAAATTCCAGGGTTTTCTCGTAGCACGCAGCGCCGGGGCATGTTACGTAGTTAACTCCAGAATTCAATCAAATTTGAACTTTAATTGAAATCGGTGCTGTTGGGAACTTACTACTGGCAAGTTGGAGCTCGATTTACATGTCTGACGGACTATCGAAAATGCCGATTCGCCAATCGAGTAAACAATAATTTTCCACAACCATATCATAGCGGATGATCAAATAGACCGATTATGATTTAATTAGTGGGCGGAAGGTTAATTGAGTTATTTATAAAAGTCTTCGGGTGAGTTTAATCAAATAAGAAGAATTATGAGTCAAGAACCAGTCTTTAATTTTAAATGTCACTCTAGCTGTGAAGCCATATTGACGAGCGATGTAAGGAATGCAGGTGCTGCTGAATCGAGCCGATGCTTCACGTTCAAGCGACGATTTGCCACTATTGCTTTTACCAGCGATTTTTCTTTCGCTATTTTCCTCGTTGTTTCTCGACTCTACTCTTGGCTATTGCTCTCTTATCGATCTTGTTAAGAACTCGTCGGCGTTTGCAATCGTTTTTTAATCATGATTTATGAAGAATGATGTAAGTCGCGATTTTTATTACGCGTCCAGGTTGATCGAAATTGGAAGAGCGATGTTATTGATTGTATTAATATGAAACCAGTTGCTCTAACATCGCTGCACAATTGAATTATACGACGAACGTTCTTTGTCAATACGAAGCGTAGAGGATAAATAATTTGTTTACGATGAAGTTGCGAATTAGTTTCTTCCATTTGTTCCGAATTTGTCCACTTTTCTTCCAATGAAAAAGAATTTCACTTTGCGATATCCTACTTATAGTATAGAAATCAACCCTGCAAAAGAATGTGAAGAGCTCTCCATCGTTTTATTGGCGTGTAAATTCATTTATCTGATGTTGTGTTCGCAGAAATAACGCACCGGGTATCTTCGCTTACTATTCAGCTACACTATTCATTGCAATAACGTTTTCAGATAAAATTTTATTGCTGCCTTGTTGCCGCTATTATTCAAGTAAGCACTCGTGCAGTCTCAAACGAAATGGAATATTATAAAGAAGCAGCCAAACCGAAAGAAAAACTGATATCCGGAAACGCTGTGTTTTCATTCATCTGGGATCAGCGCTGAGGAGTTTTCCAGAAGAGAGCAGCCAATTCATTTTCGGAAGGATTCACAGTCCCTCCCTAACAGCGAGGGATTAAAACACTGTCTTAAATACCTCTGGTTTATTCACTTTGTTCATAATTGATGGACACTTTCCAGCGAGTCATTATTATTTTATTCCCGAGTTTGGTTTTTATGCCCTGCACGCTCGTCTTTTATCATCCGCTCTAGAGCTGGCAAGATTCTGAAGCTGTCTCGGACACATTAGTAACTTAATCTTGATCGAGCAATAGCTTTTAATGGCGTGTGATTTATCGACTGCCACGATTTCCGTACGCAGAGAAAATTTTGGAAATCCGATCAATTTACGCCAGCTTGTGTTTTTCCGGTAGGCTCTGCTATTATGTTCATCTCCCGCTCGAGTGTTTTGTTGGAAGTTTTCCACTTGCACACAATCTCCACAAATTTGTTGCGTGATCTTATTTATCTTCGCCCCTGTAGAATCATTCAATAGAGGTTTACGGCTTGCCTCAGGATTGCTAGACTATAAAGATCTTAGATTGTTTATTGTGTGTGTATTAATACTAGTAATCCATTAGATTGTATAACGTAAACAAGGATTACGATAATCGAACGTCATTCTTATTCTTTGAATCCAAATACTTTCATTTTATTGGTCAGAATTATTTATGACGATAGCAAGGATTTTCATCGTAGCAATAGCATAGCTTCGAAATAAATGCATTGTTAAGAGAATGTCACAGTCAAAGTTGTCGACATTACAGATTTCTTGAATTACATTTATTTTCAGTATCAGAATTGAATTTACAACGCGTACATCGATTTTTTCATTTTTATCACACATTCAAAGACGAAAATGAATACTTTTGAAGTTTATTTGTCATTTTTTTTGCGTTGGCGTTTAAAGTGAGAAATAACGCTCGCACAAAACACGTCAAAATTAAGTATTAAAGAATAAAATAAAATAGGTTATATGGAATTGAACTATAAATAAAGAATCGATCTGTACTTGTTAAAGTCGATAATAATGTTTTAAAAGAATGCTTTCTAAATAGCCCATAAACTAACCTAAAAAAGTAGTACATCTTCTTAATCGCTAAACAAATGTCAGGCACATGCCAAGGGTTCCAACTTAAAATGAGTTTTTTTGCGAGCCGTCTCTAATATTATACTTTCTGAAAACAACGAAACATGATGGTAACCCTGGGGACGACCGGCTTATTTTATTTTGGAAGGAATAGATTGTTGATAATATAAAATAGGTATTAAAATGTTATATAAATCCCGCTTTTGAGTTGCATTTACATTTTAAAAGTTTTAAGATTTTCTGTGAAATAAAACAAGATAACGAAAACGTACTACTAGATTTTTAAGTTATATTAGTACCAACGTTACATCGAAGATAATTTCCTACTTTGCACACAAGTTGAGTTTTTTGTGGATCAAACGTAGGTTATTATTACTTTACATTAGTTTATTATTGTTTTGAATAATTTTAAATTAAAATTGAACTTGAAAAAAATAAACATAAATTGCAAAAACAAAAAAAGATGTGAATTGAAATTTGGGATGCTTCTATTTTTTTAAACTTGAAGTCATCATTATATTTATTTTACATGTAAAATTGTTTAATTTACACCTGTTATAAAATATAAAATACATCAATTTATACCTCTCATTTTTGAAAATGAGTTTTTATTGTCATAAAAAATTGTGATGAATTCTATTTCACGTAAAAATTAATGATACTTATTATGTGCTAATGACAAGCTGTTTCAGTTTATATATCATCTTTTCTTTATGAGTAAATATTATTTTTTTCATTATATTCAATAAAATTGTTTTATAACATGAAATTAATCGATTTCGTTTCTCACAATTAATGGATAAAATTAATATTGTGTTTTAGTACTCAGACAATTTTTTGTACATGAAAAATGCTTTATGTTTGTACTAAATGGAAATCATTTATTGTACGTTTAAACACATAAGGAAGCCGATTTCGTATTAACTGATAGTAAGCTTTTGCAAAATTGTTGTGAAAGTTATACTTCATTTGTCATGTTCTTGAACTTAAAACGCAGGAAACTAACACTCTTATAATTATATATGATTCTATAAATTAGAAGCAACAAAAGTTATGATTTTATAATCTTAATACTATGCATTGCAGTGCAATAAAACTTAGTATGAAACTCTCAGTGTAAAAACATCTCATAAATTCGGGAAGAAAATTAAGACATAATGTAGTCTGATGTAGATTAATCAAAGCTGATTCTGATTAAATTAGACTCAGTAGAACCTAACTGGATCTGATTAGGGCTAAATTTGGTTTAGATCTGGTCGAATGCTTTGTCTGAAAACATAAGTTTATCTTAAATTGAATGTGATTTGATTACATCTGTCCGGACTTGATAAAATCTAGACAAACAATATTCTTTACAAATTCTGTCAGGCTAAAAAACACGAGGTACTTTCATTTTGAAATGATGTTTTTAAAGTCTTAAGATGAAAAAAAACTTTACTTCATGAGAACATATATTTAATATTTTTATAGAAATATAATTTTGTTTATAATTTCAATTGGACATTGTAATCGCAAATGTTTTTAAAACATTGAATAAAATAATTAACTAATTGACAAAATTTCATAATGTCACGACATTTTTACTCATTAAAACCATCAAACTCTGATTATTTTCCCTTTAGAACAGTAAATAATTTTGTAAGAAAATATAATAGTAAAAAAGTGAACTCATTTTTAACAAATACGTTTTTTGTTCGCAAAATTTGAATTTTCCAAAAATATATAGTTTTATTCAAAATAATGAAATGTATGTATTTTGAATGCACAACGAAATATATTTTTTTAAACAAATTTTCGAATGTAATTTTTTTTATAAAATTAAACAATACACACTTTTTTACACTACAATTTTGTACAATTTATCTGCAAATAGTATTAAAAATGTTAATATTATTTTTCATATTTTTCGAGCCTATGAGTAAAAAATTACACATATTTTCTCGTTTTTAAACAATGAAACCCTTTTTAGTTTCAAGAGTTGAAGTTCATTGCGAAAATAAAAGTATCTTTCCCGATTCACATTCATTCATTTGCTGCAAAAGATGCAAAAAAGTTGTTCCATTTTGCGCGCAACATATATATGATTAAACATTGTGAAAAATGGATTGTGAAAATGACCACTTGTGATTCTGAATGCTTACATCGTAAATACGAATACCTGGTTGGTTAATACATTTATAACTAAATCACACAACGTACGTTTCAAATCGTAATTTTACGAATCAATAAAAGTAAGATTAAACCTCAAAATGAAATGACAGATTTGATATATTCACAACATTGCAACAACACGAAAACTAAAAACGTTGACAAAAATTCAGTCCCGTTTAAATCATTTTTGAAAAATCAAGTTAGATAAACAAAAATTGAAAATTGAATTTCCAAAAAAGCACTTTCTGTATTAGCCATATATAAAAACACCAGATTGTTATAAGTTTCATCCCAGAGTTGAACACCAATCAAAACCCAACTTCACTTTTATAACTCGGGTTAGACATGTTACTATCCCTTTTTTCACTTTACGAATCATTATTATTATAATGGCTTCTGGATTGAATAACCAAGTAAAGTTTGTTAAAAGAGAATACTTGCATTAACTTGACAACCAGTTTTAAGGTGAACAAAGACGAACCATAATTTTTCGGTTCTAAGTAAAATATGTTTTCGTTCCTAAATATCAATAACATAAAAATAAGGGAGCTGAGAAAAATGTTATTTTGCCTGATTAAATATGCGTATTAGCAAAACTTACATGCATCTTAGAATCACATTAACGAATATGTGTCGCAATGTTGTGATGTAGTATATCGCATTGAAACCACGTTAATGTGAATTATATTTCTACATTAACGAGAGACAACGTGACAGGCTAATACTATACATCACTGCATAAGATCGACGTAATAGTGTTTCTCATGTACTTTTTCCTGTACAATTATTAAACTGTATTAAAATAATTTCTGATTTACATACCATACATTTTTATTGATTCTGAAACGCTTCACCTTGAAAGGTAGAATTGTTAATTTAGGTTATCAAGGTTTGCGGTCTTTCAAAAAATTCATTTTAAACAGCTTTACACCATTGTAAACAAGCTCGAATTTCATATTTTTCGCAGCGTTTTTTTCCAGAATAATAGTACTATTATTTAAACGCTGCTTGCTATATCTTCTTTTATGACGGCTGCACTATAAAATAAGTAAAACGCTTGTTTTCAATAAAGAACATGTTTGTTTCTTTACAAAATGCGCGAAAGAATGATCAAAAAACATTGACTTGTATTAGTACATAATAACGTGAGTTAGTAAAGAGTTAATTACAGCAGTTAAATAAATAATAACTCTTTTAGTTCTATCTGGCTCGTCGGAATGTATTTGAGTTTCTAAATAGTTTCTTCGCTATCGTTAGTATCTATACCATAATTTCATGCGCTTCGATTAGTTGAAGGGGTCGAGCAAATGATACTTCCTATAAATAAAATATTTCATTTATCCTGTGTTTACGGAACATTTGCACTGTTAGTTATGCGATATTTAAATGAACGTTATGAATTTGAGTTGCAATATTATCTAACTTTATACTGTTGAGTCATTTTGTTAAATCATTTACAAATCAATGCTTGTACAGTTTTATAGACGCAAAAGTAGCAAGTTTTGTCTTTGTGTTCGAGGTACTACCGTATCTTAATATTAAACGATTTGTCTAAATTAAGAAAATCGATGCGTCCATTTAGGTTGTCGGGAAAAAGAAATTGGAGGCTTTTTCTTGAGAAGAATCATTTTGTTCGGTGTTAATTGAGATTCAGTTTTCAAAAACTGAAAGTAATTATTGGCAGGAAGGCGGTATTTTCATCAAATTTTACAAAAGTCATTTGAGATTGAAATGATTTAACTTTTGGGTATTGTTTATGGATGATGAAGTTAAAAGCTTCAGCAATGATAAATTTATGAAAAAAATGAATATCCATCTCTTAGGAAACTGACAAGCTGTTGAATGAAACTACTGGATTGACAGCATTTATTCTTATTAAACGGACACTTATTCTCATTAAGTCCATTACAACTACGATAAAACAGGTCATCCACCATACTATGAACCTAAACATGTATTTGTTAATCTCTGTAAAAATAAATAATTGCTATTCTGAAAATGGCTTTTGACGTTTTTCAAATAGATTCAAATTGAATTAAATCAAAAAATAATTACATATATAATTGATTTTGGAGAAAAACTTGTATTACATAAATAATTACATCACGTTGCATCTATTTATATTCTATTTATTCAACAAATACATTTATCTTTCTTGCTATTAATTATATTTGACTGATAAAAGTTTGGGTTTAATTATCAAATTATAGGGATGAAAATATGAATTTATAATGAAGAAAAGTAAATTTACAGTTTAATTTGAATCTTGATATTACAAAGTTAATATTATATATATTCCCTTATAAACGCTGGTTGCGTTCGTTTTTCGTTTAATAAATGTGTTAAATGAAGAGAAATGTTATTTTCACTTTAATCGTCAAATATTGAGAATTTTTAGTATCACTTTTCAAAAAAAAAAAAAAAAGAATAAATAAAAAGCTCATGAAAATGAATTTGTATTACTGCTATTGATAGCAATATTGTAAAAAGGTTTTTATTTTTGATGCGTTTTCTTCTTATTTGTTTTTGTTATTGTTAATACGTAAAGATTTTTATTGCAAT
>JABFQD010001079.1:0-20187 GCA_022817045.1 Psix sp. ZL-2020 | reverse complement strand
TTCTGAGTCGGTTCAAAATCAACACGAAGGAAAGCGATTAAAGAAGTGCATTCTGTCAAATTCCGTTTAAATTGTGGCAACTTTAAACAATTTAGTAAAAGACACATATTCTAATTGAAAAAGAATGAATCATAAACATACCGAAGTGAAAGTGCATGTCTCACAAGAGAAAAGAAAATGCATAGGGAGAACAAATACTAGCTGATGATACAAATTGTATACATTAGCACATCTTCGGTAAAAATAATATACAGTATGGTATTTATGTTAAATTCGGTCATAATCCGTATTTTATGAATATATGAATCTGTAAGAATGAATAATAAATATTAATGTATGCTGATATAAATGTAGTTAAAATGAAAACATGAATTTCCATTTCATTTATCGTCGGCAAAAGACTTTGACTTTAATGAAGTTTCATTTTCATGTTTGACCGCAAATATTTATTGTGAAATCTAAGTTTCTAGTGAAAAGCATGCAAATCCACCAAACCTCAAAGTGCCAGTATTCGTAATAAAGACTTGGCACAAAAGCTATCGTTGGCGTCGTTTGTGCTTGAAAATCGCGGGTGAGTATAATATATACTAGCGCTATCCTTGCATAACGTTATCGAACCGTTACTTGTCTTCGTCGCACGCATGTAAAGTCTGGTCTTCAAGTGACTCACGCAAAAGTGAATTATACATTGAAAGGGTTTAATATAATGAAACGCTCCATATGCATGAGAGACCGTCATGACGCTTTGCACACGCCGGGGTCCTCACGTTTCTCAGTGACGTATTGTACATTCGATGTGTCCTATATTGTCAAAAATGTGAAGCAATGACAAAAAATGAGACAAGGAGTTAGTTAATACCAAATTTAAGGATAAGTTCTAACTTTCATAGAGTGCACTGCAGCTCCAAAATCTATGGCTGATGTCGTTTTTTAAGTGAGTGATATGGGAAATTGTTACATAAATAAAACAAATGATGTCAATCGAAAATCAAAAGAGATGTAATAAGGATATGAAAAATGAGAATATGAAGTCTTCATTTTTACTAAATACCAAACGTTCTACTAATTCGGTCATATATTATCATATTCCATGTCCAATTAGACCCGAAAAACGATTTAGTTCGACGTTAATGAATTTGATCATGTGGTTAAGACATTTAACTCGTATTTAATGGATTTTGCGAATCTATATGAGTGGCAGTAGGATCTCGCAAGTATCGAAATTTCACCCTAATTCTCTCGTGTATGAGTTTGATGTCTTAAACACGTGATCAAAGTAATTAACGTCAAAGATGGATAATAAAACAAAATCTTTCTTTTTGTTTGGATTAAACACGGAAATTGATCGAATTGGGTCTAATCTGTAAATGTGCGTTAAGGTTTTGTAAGTATATTTTCAGATTTATTAATGTAGAGCCTATCGCCTAGAATAGACTATTGGAGTATTTGATTTATGTGGTATAATTTTCTTTTGCATTTTTTTCAACAATAATTCAAACAACCTCGAATAGTACTAAACAAAGTTTTAATAAATTTAAATCATAAATAAATTGCGATGAATAATAAGCTCTGATCCGTATTTTACAAAAATAATATCGAAATGTCAGTGATATTATTATATACATTTTTATATTACATATAAAAATAAATATTTTTCTATAAAAAAACACTTAGATTTCGTATAACTATTCTTATTCAATGATATCTAGCCTTTCCATCTCCAGCTGTGCAGCTTTATTATGTGAACTAGAATAGTAGTTATTCAAGTTGATAACGTCAATTTGACGATCACAAATATGATGTATACAAATCTTCGCATTAGCGTCAAGTGTTATTAATTGAAATCTTGGTGCGATGACCTAACGAGATCACAGGAACAGTTGATGGTAATTAGCCTGACTCACATGGTCTAATCGCAGAGGGAGTCAGAGCTACTTTACCATCAACAGTTATAATTACATCTAAGTCGAGTAGCTTAAGAAAGCGTGGCGGCTGCATCTTTTGCAGTAATCATTATCGATTAATCTGTAACGTTGAATAGTTAACGTCCAATTACTGACGTACGAATACATCGATAATGGCCTCGCACTTGAATAGCAACTATGTAAACTGATAAGCTGCATTTATAATGAATGACTGATTACGTTGGTAGTGCTGTCTCATGACGTGACGAGCGGTGCATCTCAATTTCGATGAGTCTACCGCTGAACTGGTTAACGACACAAAAGTTGTATAAACGCCTTTCAAGTTATATTGGGATAAATGAATGGACCAGGTAACCCTCCGGAGCGCGGTTGCTAACGATAATGGGAAAAGCGCCGAAGGAAAGCAAATGCTTCGGGAGAGAGGGACGACGCTCGTTAGTAGACGCTATCGGTCGAGGCAGGTGAGTTAGGGAGGGGATGCCAAAGAGACCCCCCCCCCCCCTACCGCGGACTCTACCAAATGTGCGGTGACGCTCGAATTAATAGTTATTGGTTTTATCGTTGCGCTAGCTCGTCGGCATCTTTTACCCCCGTTTTTCTCTGTCGCGTCAATGCTGTTAGTTTCAGCCGATCGGGGATGTAAGAATAACGATAATCGCTATTGACCCTCCCAGGGTTGACTTCATCCTCCCACTATGCCTCTGGCTTATGCATTCATTTCATCGAGCAACGTTCACCGAGTGATTATGCTAATGGTCATCGCGAGACCTGCAGATAAGTAGATGTCTTTGAAGGATGTGAAATTTAAGAGGAACTCGAGTTTCTAAATGCTTTATAGAGTTCATGACTGCACTTTCATTTCGCAATAGATGTGCGTTGATATGTTGCACGTTATTTCATTTTCATGATTCAAAATGTTGTAAGAAAAAGGAAAGCTTCATTAATTAAGCTTTTACACTAAATGAGATAAGATGTTGAGATGTTTGTTGAGGACAAATAAAAACTTATTGTTAAAATTTATAGTTTTTTTATTAATGTTATTTCAAAGAATTTTTATGTACTATCATTTGACAGTAAAACGTAAATAGTTGGATTGTAAATAATAATGTAAGCAGCTTGTTTTTTCAAAATGATGTGAGCAACTTGTTTGTAAACAGCAATGCCAACAACTTGTTTGTAAACAACAACGTCATTACTATATTTTGGCTATATGAACATTTTTCTGAAGTAGATGGTAGTGTTGTGTGTAAACAAAATTATAAAATCATCAAAATTATTCAAGATGTAACATTTTCATATTACAATTTTTTTGATAAGATATATATGGTGTGACAATTTCCGGCAAAAAAGCAATTTTCGTTGAACTTACTTTTGGACCTTCTAGCTTCTTGAAAAAGTTTAATATCGTTTTTGATTGCTGTAACATCAAAAGAATTATTTTCAACGTATCTAGGAAATTTGTTTTCTACCACGTAATAAACGAACTTGCAGAGTTAACGCGTCTGAAAATTGTTACGAAATTTCCAGTATGTGACTTTTATGAATTTTAATCGCTGCTCAGCTGGTCGAGTATTTTCGTACGAAACAAAGTACCACTTTCGGATATAATTATTAAAGTGTATCCTGTGCCAAAATAATTGCTTCTTTTGAGACGAAGTTGAGACAGCATCAAAGAAATTATGACTATAACGAACTCTTTATATTGAAGACTCGCTGTTCGAATCAATTAAGATTCTCCGACTAGAGAATCCGAAATTTCTCATTCATGTGGGTTTCCGCCGAGAGCGTCGTTTCAATCTTTTCTCGAGTTTTCGACGAGGATCGATCGTCGTCCGTTAAATCGTGCTTTTGACGAAAAATTCGGATGCGATCAAAGAAGTAACGAGGCCCTTTGTGCTCGTCACTCACGGTCATCAATTAAGAGTTTTTCGTCAAAGGGTTTCAGGTCTCTAATGAGTCGATCCCCAACTGCCTTGTGGTCCTGTCGTTTTTGTCCAACGATCACGCGCCTAATCGATAGCGCAACCATTGCAGAAATACTGGTCACGTCCCATGTGCCGACGGTTGGTAAGACTGTTAACGCTGAATAGATGCAGTGCACATAAAGGCTGAGTTCCAAAATCAACTGACCGTATTGACTCCATCCATCAGCTTCCTTAAGAAACCTGTACCAAATAATGCTGCAATTTCAGATCTTCACATTTTTATCTTGAACTTATTATATAAATAATTATCTGATTCTGGGATAAGCGAGTGTCATAAACGCACCGTTGATTTAAATGTTAAATTGAATTCTCGTGTTCTCTTAACGATCGATCTTCGAACTTGTCAAAATTGATATCCAACTGGACTGTCGCCCAATGAACAGACGGGACGTCAAAAGTAGCTACATAGAAGTTAGAAATCGCTGAAAATTTTCGCCAAAATCAATAAACTATTGTTATTATATAAATTATAATTATATATTCATGTTCACAATAAAAAGAAATTATAATTACAACATACAAAAGTACCTAATACATGACCAAATAATTCGGTACAAAATTACTAAAAGAAAAAAAGAGAAATTTATTATATAATAATAATAACAAATGTTCACTCTCAATTCTTGTATTGTTTTACTTTTGATTTTATAAAATTATTATCCACAATTGCATCACGTTTTACACAGGAAAAATAGCATATTTGTAGAGTGTTGAATCCGAAGTTAAATTCAAAATATTACAATGTTAAGGTTAGTATGTTGAATTCACAACGACGTAATGCAGAATATAAAATCATTATCTGCAATCGTCCCACGCTTTACACTGGAAAAATAGCGTATTTGGAATTACGTTGTATTCAAAGTTAAATTCCAAATATTATAATATTAAGGTTAGAATATTAAATTTACGAGGACCTAATGCAAAATTTACATACAAGATTTTACACCGACTTCAATTTAACCAATTCAATGTGAATGTTACGTGAAGTTAATGTGAATGTAATACTCTAACCTTAAGATTAAAATATTTTGAATTTGGCTTCAGACTTGATGTTCATATACAAATACTTATTTTTTTCGTGTACTATACTTCTTTTTTGCGAAATAACACAATACGTTATTTCAGATACATATTTCTATCAATTAACAGAAACTACTCAGGTGCAATAGTTGCTATTTAAAATAGTTTACAATTTTACATCATTGACTGATGCATTTTTTCAATACACATGAATAAACTTTAAAGTTGAAAGTTCCTTTTTTTACTGTTTGAAAATGTGGAGTATTTTTAATTTATTGAAAATTTAATCTGATTCTTATAATTTATTTATATGACAAAACTATTTTGTATGTCGACACTCAAAACGTGGTTAAATATCTTATATTTCATCTTAATAATTATTTGTAAAAAACAGCAAAGCGTTTTGTTTCTTCGCGTTTCCCATATAAGCTCCGTGTTACTGGCTCGTGATCCCTTACGATCCCTTTCTTGTTAGCTATCTTACTCCATTCCATGGTCAACACTATTGCTCTGGCTTACTAGTCTGGATAAACTCTGATGCGCGCCCAACCACATTCGGAGGAAAATAAACGCGTCGACGATTTTCAGGAATACCCTAGAGATGCATTAACGTAATCCTAAATACCACCACTCCGGTCATGCGGAATACGGAGAGAGAGTTTGTCCGATTGATTATTGCGAAGCATGTGGCGGGTAGATACTCTTCCTTATTACATGTGCACAATAAGCTTTTATCGTTGAATTAAAATTGATGATCGCATAAATCACTCCGAAAGTACTCGTCATCTACTTGTGTGGACTTTCCGAAATAATTATTGATGGACATTATAAGAGACTGACGAGAGTGAACTGCATTGAAATTATTGAAGGTATATACGTTAGAAGGAAAAGTGTTACTCAAGCTGTGATTGAAGATTATGATTATAATGAGTTTATTGGAAAAAGGAGTGAATTGTTGAATTGGTCATAATAACATTTTTTATTTCATATATATTTTTACAAAATTACTTTTTTTTGTAATGGTTAAATTTATTTTACTTCATAACTTATTCTAGATAAATTTAACGTATAGTTATCGAAGATTAAATTTTTTAATTTATTTAATATATACAGAGGATGTTGTTACAAATGTTGTTTAATAATGATTCAATGTATTGTACTTTAATCTATTATTTTATTATCATTGAAGAACAACTAATAAATAAAATGTTTATTTCTGTGTCTACATTTTGAAACTCTCCTCATTAACAAATCTCGTAAATGTAGCATATCAAATTTACGTGAATTCGTAAAGTCTATTCGTATAAAGCCGCATCTCTAGTATAAGAAGAAGATAGATACCTGTTCAAAGAAGCAGGTTTGAGCAAGCGAGATTCATATCGAACCGTTTCATCGTCTGAACGGCCGGCCGTTCAATGCTTACGAGAATTCGCAATGGCTGTTACACTGAGGCCGGTACTTTCTTTGCTGCCTCCATCACGGAGATGACTATCGTGTAATCTTTTAAGAGAAGAGTCCGTTCTGTAGATACTGGACGCGACAAAAGAAAAATGGCACGTTCCGTTTGTCACTTTCGAAGTTTTCATGAAGCACTACTAAATCGAGTAACATTGAAATTAAGATTCTGATGAGAGAAACACATGTGGCCTGAAAAAGTCAGTGAAACGAATCCGCCAATGGTCAGACGCAAAATATTATACTTTTTGTGAAGAAAGGCAATGATATCAGATTCCGGGAGTTTCATTAGATCATTTACGAAGGGCTGGAAAATGGAAAGCTCGATATTAATTGTAACCTCTTTAACTGTAAATGATTACGGCTTGGCAGTAATGTTTCCGTAGCGATTTCAAAATTAATTGAATCTTGACATAATGAGTCAGCGGGTATTCCATTTTTCTCGTTAAGCTTGCCCGGAATGTACGTATCAAATCGTCTTGAAAATTACATTATAGTGCGAAGTGAAATAGGTATGGTTATGGTCAAGCTTTGAAAGCAACACTTAGTTTCAATGACGTTTCGGCCACGATTACTCCTAACATATAATAAAAAGTAACTTTATCGTTATTTTTTGCCAGAAATAGTGTTTCGAAATTCAAAGCAATGAGCGAAGATTTATATCTTGCTATATAAGATTCTATTAAACTTTTGGACATTTAATATAGAATACATGGGTTCCCGAAAAATATTCTAATAATCGTTCATGTTCGTCAAATTCGAATTACATTTAGGATATTGATATTTGGCTAAGCATTGGCGATTAATCATGCTGTTTCATTCGGCCGTAAATCTCAGCGCGTGAACTTTCTAAAGCCAAAAACCCAAAGACTCTTTCTTTTTTAATTTCCGGCATCGTAATAATTTTAGTCGCACATAATGTACGTGGCGCCCCGTATAACGCCACGCGCCATTTCGTAACTGCAAGCAAGTTTTGCTCGAGCGTCATGTGCAATTCCAGAATTTACTGCTCTCAACTTGTTGGTGCACGGTTGCCCGAAAGTGCTGAAAATAATTCCAAGTATATCCACTCAAACGATCTTGAAGGATCCATTCTTTCGCCCATCAATCTCCCGACTGTTATTTTTGCGCTTTTATTTTCGTTTGCATTCGCCACCTTTCTCAACAGCTATTGGTAATTAACGTGCAACCCTGAGCTTTAAATCAGCGTCAACGTCATTTCCGCGACAACGACTTAACACAATTTGTCATGAACTCCTCCTTTACCTGCACGTATTTTGATTTCCGTAAGTATTCAAACAGGATATCGCGAAAGTATCATCTACTTAAGTTTGCAATGAAAGCACGTGAAGAATAGCGATACTTCACGCTAATGAGTACTGTACAGTATCAGCAATGAACATCAAATAACACTTATCTTTGAAGAGTAAATCGTGTATAAATATCGCAAGATAGGTTCTGCAGGAGACATTATTAGTCATTCGTATGAGATTCAATTTTAATTGTGAACATTAATTGCGAGGTTTCAAAACAAATTTTAGATTAATTATTCGTTCACAAAATAATCAATATTTTCGTAATAACAATAGAGGAAATAATAATTTTACATCTGATTCAAGGTAGAAAAATTGAATTATACATTGAATTCAATGGGAGACATGAAGCAAACAGAAAGATTTATAAAACTATGCTGGAAATGAATTTGTTTGTGAAAAAATGTCTATTTTTCGTGTAACGTATAAACTATTCAACTTTTTTCGACAGACAGAGAGAGAATGCTTTATTTTGACATAAAAGAAATTCAATTATAAATATGTTATCAAATAAAGCGAACTATATTGCGCATGAATTTACTATTTACAAAGCATAATATCTCCTCAAAATTCGACATCAAAATTGTACGATACGCGAGTCAGCAAAAATATATTTTCGCCAAACTTGTACTGAATTTTGCACGACGGTAACTGAAATTCGTATACTCGAATGACTCATATAGAACGAAATATCAAACCAAAAGGTAATGCATTTGTGTAATGATTCGTCGCATTCTTTCACCATTAAATTGGAAACGGTTGTCTATATAATTGTGTAACATCGTTTTGCATACAATTTATTTTCTTTGAATTCCAAGTGCTGTGGACATTTAATACGTGTTGCAATTATCGAAATTCTAGAAGTAATTGAATTATAAATAATTCTACGGTAAAAAACGTTGAATAAGTAACTGAATGTTTTTGATAAAAACATAACTTAGTTAAAGATCCTATTACATGCAATGTTTCAACGTCATGTTACTATTGATGATAATACACTGCAGTGATATAACTATTTTAATTGCTGTCAATCAAAACCTGCAAAGTTCGAAAACTGAAATTGGGATAACAGATTTGGCTACGTAATGTCGACCACATGATGTCGTAATAAATTAAAATTGCTATTAGAAAGATTTATATGTGAATCATTGTAATCTGATGGTAATTTAACTTTTGAGTGCACCGCAGTCTCGTAAATGCAATTCCGCTTGTTTTATTTAATTTAGTATCTCTTTTCCTCTGTAGATTCCCGATCTACTAATTGAGCATAAATATCATGTATTTTTATATACTATTTATTGTTCCGCTGAAAATCAGTTAGAGTGGAATACACAAATAAATTCTATAAAATCAATTCAGTCGGAACGTATATTTTGAAGCTCAACGGATTAACAAAAATTAATATGAATCTTTATAGAATTTTATTCTGTATTGTATAAATATTACTATAACTGTCGAAGTTGATTAAGAATATATATTATATTTTGCAATATTTGAATATTTAAATATAATTTTTGTAAAAATAGGTTATTATCAAAAATCGGAATATTTTCCTAGGAAATGAACTCGATATTCATGCTCGACAGTATGACAGAAATAAAAATATAGTATGCTTGATAATTTATATCCAAAGTTTTACATCATGTATTTGCAAATAACCAACACACATCATTGGAGGATTTCGCCGAAAGTTTCTCAGTCACCGCAGATACATTCAAATGTATTGTAGCTTAAAGATTTAAAGTTTTGCGTAATTAATTCGATGTTGGTAATATTCGATGCCGTAATTATTGATTCTGAACTTTCTTATGGGCAAACTTTAATTATCAAATACTCCAAAGTTTAACGAGCTAATAAGTAGATAATTTCAAACTCTGCGAAAAAACAAAAAACAAAACTGTCAAATCATGCGTGTTTCTTCGTGAATTCTGATATTTATAAATTCACTGATTCCACATCTAGCTATCTTAAAGATATACTTCAAATAAATTATAAAAAACTTGGTGTGCACTTTTCCACGACATTTTTCGTTCATTTTATTCTTCCATAGAAATGGTTTCAACGCATTGCTCGAGTCTGCGGCATAATTCGTCTGTCAGAAAAGATGTGCACCCGTCGAACACATTTCTCGGTACATGAATGCAGCGCGCATTTCGATTAAAATTAGTGAAATGATGAATCCTTCGTCATATTGACACGCGGATACCATTTCCGTACGCGCGCGTCACTTATTTTGCAGTCGTGTTGGATACTCAGGTGCCGTGATTGTAATATAGGTCAACGTTTACACAGCTGCTTTAAGCTGAATGTACCGAAGAGCTTTCGCCATACCGACCGAAGCAAATACATTGGAATGGCAAATACATTTTTTACCTTCGTTGACTCTCAAACTCTCCGCCTTCCAATCTCCGACCTTTCCATGGCTCGTGGAATACGTTACTGTGCGATGCGAATACGCGCCGCTTGTTCCTGTTTGACTTGGAACACCAACGATACCGTATCTCATTGAGGACCGTCCCATGGTATATTCGAGTCGTTCGCTTTCAGACTACGTTGACCGTTCTGAAATCATGTGGTTTGTTTGACTTGTGTTAAACTGATTTTTTGTTAGTAATTTGTCTTGTCAAGTATTAATTGACATTGAGTTAATTATTTTGGATAGGTTATGTTTGAGATATCAATATGAAGTAAAATAGTTGAACATTTTTTAGATGATTTTGCAGAAATATATATGTTTTGAAAAGAAATGTTTTTGTAGAGTTTGATTGGCATTGTGCTTTAAAGTAGATAATATTTTCGTAAACATAAAAGTCTGCTACAAAGAAATCTCAGAGCCAGGTTGCCTTTATGTCGTAGTTTTTATGTTCACAGCGAGACAATGGCCCTGGGCCAGATTCAGAATCGCGATGTGGTCCGTTGTAGTCATGGTAACTTCTGATTGTATCTTTTTTATTTTCAAGAAGGGTATCAACTCGCAAAGCGTTCTTCCTTCTAGAATAACGGATCGCTTCCATGAAGTCAAAGATGTCTATCTTCAATGAGTCGTTCATTTTAAAGAGGTGTGCAAGATTTAGTTTCGAAGGCTGAGAAGGAAGGTGCATGTACAACTGCTGAAAATTCAGCTGAAAAGTCGAACGAAAAAGAATGTTAATACAAAGTTATGTGAGTGTTTTTTCTTCTGTTACGTGAAATGTGGAATGTGATAAAGTGTTGTTTTCAAAGGTCGGTGAAACTATAATTTCAGTTACCAGTTAAGTAACTAGTTACAAAGTTACCAACTTTATAACTTAACTAAGTTTCTCCTCACGTACAATATCTGTAACTTATTTTATTCATTGTTTGAGTAACTTGTAATTTATATACGCATGAAAGTTACTTTTGATTTAGTTCAAATAGTAAAAATAATTCAAAATCCGTAACTAATAACTATACGAACTTAAACGAACTATTTTAATTAATAGTAACTACTTTTTCATTTTGAGAATTAGTAATTTGATTAATACAAAATTTGCTTATGATTAGTAACTAAATTTATTACAATTATAGTTTCAAAGCGATTCTTGTACAGATTCAAATGCAATTTCGTTTCTGGACTATATAAGGTACAGTAAATATAAACTAATTAATAATAAATAATTCTGAATATACAATAATAACAATAATTATTCATACATTTTTTTAAATAATTCAAAAGTACTGCACCATTGAATTAAATGAATTTTCCAAATGGTTGCATTTTCGTTTACCTTGTTTTGTGTCAAAAGTATAGCATTGATAACAAAACAAAAGTTAGTTTGCATGGCTGGAAATGTTACTTGGCGACTCATGACAGAGTCTGGATAGTGTAAGAATCCGCGGCTCTGCACATTTCAGCTTCACGGCGGGGGTTTTGTGTATGCAGAATTCCCTCGCAGAACGCGAGATTAGACGGATGGTAGCCCAGGGAAATTTAACCAGGTTACATGCAGATGTGGCTCCCAGAAAATCGTTTAAGCGGTCCAAAGAGCGAAGATTAAAGCTCTGCAGACGCGGATAGAATCTAATATGAAACTGTTAAGAGTGTTTTCGGGGTGTTGCGGCGAGTTTTCGTCTTTTGAAATTTGCATGCGATTCTAAAGAACAAAGGCAAGAAGATGCCATATTGTCTATTTATCACAAATTTATCGTCCCTTTTTTCCTGCAAGGTTGAAGCGCATCGTTCTGGCTTGCCTCGACAATGTAATACGCGCGATTTCATAGTCCATGCGGTAGAAACACCTGCTTCTCAGGATTTATTTTAATTCTATTTTTCTTAACTGTATTCTTTCTTAAGCCTTATTTTCAGCGTATATGAATATTCTCAGTTAAAACAACTGTTGAAGATCAGGTTTTGATTCAAGTTTTTTTGCTACCAGAATGATGTTATAATTGATAAATATTTTTTACGAGAAGATTATTGAAGTTACGAGTTGGAGAAATGCGTTGTTCTTCATCATTCACTGACACGTGTTAAAAGTATAATATTTTAAAAGCTTTTTTGCACACAGTTTTTCGACTCAATTCTCTTATCTTCGATTCAACAATGAAAAAGTTTGATCAGTTGGACAATACATAGATAATGACGGATTGTTTTGTATTACAGCAAGTTGAGAAGCTTTCTTTTTGTTTTGGCTCCAAAACTTCGGCTTCTAATTCACGAGTCAGAGATATTTTTATCTCTACTTCGGAAACTAAGGCAAAAAGTAGATGGGAGCTTTTTGCGCTCAATTCATTCCAATGATGGTTTCATTGAATAGATTACTTTTAACCGAGAGGATTCAGCCGAACTCTGGCCCGAATATGAATTCTTTGAGATGCATCGTATATTATATTTGCCAATAGCGTAATTTTTTGACCACCGTAGTAGTAAATGCTCTGCTATGTTTATTGAAAAACACTAATGTCAAAGTCGTTTGAAATGAATTTCAAATATCTTTAACATTGAAAATAAAAAAATGTAGTTCTTGTGAAATTCAACATAACATTCATATTTTGTATTAAATAAAATTGTCATGAATAGTCAGCATTGTTCACAATTGTAGCGGTCATTGCAGTCTTTGAGGTACATTTTGGTCATGTGTAGGTTAAGTTTTGTGGTATGTATTGCTAAGCATAAATGCCAGAGATAATGCAGGAGTACAGTTATTATACCAACGTATATAAAACAACATATGCTGCTCGTTATGTGCCCTGCACTTTGATGCACATTACGTGACATCTAATGTAGTCGCGACATCCAAATTTCGGCTGGCTTGCGCTCAATGAATGCATCGATCGCTCATGAATATCATTTACAGTCAGACAGAACAATTGTTTGCTCCGCAATTCTAAATGTAGGACAGTTAGTCAAATTCAGCCCGTATTTTATTAGTAACGTACAAATGCGTTTCATCGCCAAATAGATAGAAGAATGAGCAAATGCAGGCTTCTTAAGAAAAAGCGTAGAGTATTTGTGTTAGTTACTGAAAATAGGTATAAAACATTATTATCATAAAATAAGTATTTTAAATATACAATGGTTTTACTCATGTAGTATTGTATTTAATGGATGATTAATATATATTTTTGTTTGCGTAAATAAATGATAATTAATTGAAATTGAAATATGAAATAGTTTTATATTGAAATTGAAACTGAATTTAATAATAGAACGATTTTTCAATAAATAATATTATGGAAAAATAGCCTACATATATAAAAAACGGTTATGAATTTTATTACTTATAATTATGATTATCACAATACTAGAGCATTTGTATCGCCAGTGAAATTTTTCACTTGATTATTAACTACTAATAAAGTTTCTAACTGACTTTAGATAACGTCACTTAGAGAAAGATATTAAAAGTGAATCCAAGCGACGTAGTAAGCAATGTTTCTCGGTTGTGTACTTGGTGTAAAAACATCTCAAAATGAATGAAACATAACGAAGGAGCTGAATTGGTTTTTTATATTTCGTTCGAGAAACCACGGTACGATCAAGCTTGATGAATACGAATGAAGCAATTGCTTTTTACCCAACTTTTTGCAGCATTTGCATATCCAAGTTTGCTGCAAAAATGCAACTTCTCTGATTATGCTGCGTTTCTACAAAGACGAGCACGCTTTCTTTTACTGAGCGATGAGAATTACTTCTCAAATGATTGAGCATTTTTTATACAACTGGTGATGAATCGTTCGTTAGACAAACTAAGCCCTACTAGGCGTTTGCATTGATTTAATAGCAGAGTTATCAGTTTCACGAGAAAAAATTATTAAATCATTTCTGAAAACAAACCAAATTTTTAAATAGAGAAAAATTTGATTGCATCGAAAGACTATTTATGTTTACAAGTTGTTCTATAAAAAGATATTTTTACTTTTATAAAATCTTGAATTTACGTAGTTACAAATTAATCATTTTTTAAAATAGTAATATTAAAAATATATCATTCTGTTAAATGATATATCAAAAAATGATGTTTTTAAAAATATTTTTTCTTGAAATGAACATAATGGTTTCGCCTTGTTTTAGTCAATTGTCTACATATTACCTATTGAGAAATTTATAATTACTCAAATTTCAGTAGATGACAATTACGACATATGTTGTAATTAAAATGTTATTTATGTTACTATTATGTTATATATATGAAAGATTGCGTATTTTTTAATTTTTACATACATTTAGATCATTCTTTTTTAAAAAAATTTTAGTAAGATATCTTTACGTGAAGACATGTGTATTTTGGCGTTTTTACAGTTGTGCCATTCATCCTTAACACGAGATGCGTAAGAACACTTATGTATATAGATGATGGTAATGAGAGTTTGTTCTGATGTGCGGGTTGAAAGACCTATTGTGCCGTACGTCTACTACTATGCTCGCGAGACTAATGTCATCAGAACTCACGTGAGACGGATCTTTCAACATACACGGGCATTAAATTTGAAAAGGATCGTATGTTGAGACAAAAGAATCAAACACGACGAACCAACAAAGGTTAAGAGAGAAAACTTCTTTATTGTTGTAAGCTTTAAAGTTTGATTGATTCCAAATACGTTACATTCGGAGCGAAAAATCAAAGTTTCAACACAAAGAGTTTTTAGCAAATAAGTTCAATCTAGCTATTTCCGTAAATATAAATGGGAGTTTAATTTTGGGCAATTTTTAAGATATTACATTTAAATTAATTTATCGTTATATTAACTTATAGAAAAGAATATTTATTATGTCAACTAGATATTCATTACGATTACTAAATAAATCACTTTCATTTGATTCATACAAATTTTAATATGAATGAAAAAATTGACCTCACAACCGTTATCAAATTAAAATGCTGATTCAAAAATGTAATATAAATTTTGGAGATATCGAATAAAATATTTGTCATTGAATTTGGCTTAAAACTATTTGCAACTGTTTACGACATTGCTAACTTTACTTGATAATAATCGATCGACCAATCGAGGATGACGGCTAATCTACAACCATGACATCAGAGTAGTCGATAAGGAGACGATTCAAATGCTTCCTAAATGTCTCATGAGTACCCAGATAACGGTGCAGTCATGCCACTCTTTATTTGCGATGCAAAAAGTAGCTGAAGAAAAGCGCGACAAAAAAACGAGTCCCGCGTTTCTCTGCAATTCATTGTCCTTTCTGAAATCTTCTCACAATTGCGCCCGCATTTCTCATGTAGTCAACCTGCACATATTATAGCAATCATTACCGTTCCGTAGACGCATCGACGGACTCTTCTATTGAAGAAGCAATTTCTTTTTATCCCTTTCTAGAATATTGAATGGAATGCATAATTTTTCAGAACATCTTCGCTTTGGGTTGCTACGTATGTAAAGTAATGTCATCATGTAAATTTCTGTTTGTCTTACGTGCACAAAAACGTTACATTTTTGTGAATGTGAAATGAATACAAGATAGAAATTTGGAACCTTGAGCAGAAATTAAATAAAACTCTAGTCTTAGAGGTTCACTTTTAGGATCAAGTAGCAAAGTTCATTTTGGTTTAGTAATGTAAAAATATTGAACTTTCTGTTTGTCAAATAAAAATATTGTTAAAAAGAATTGAAAACCATACCTCCGTAAATCCAAGTGAGTTTTTTTTTCTTTTCTAGCTGCAACATATGAAATTTCTAGTTTCTTTTATCTTTATAGGTTTCAGCCTAAGCTATAGGTTGAAACCAAATTGAACTAGGTATCCCATTGGATTTTATTCAGTGGGATTCTATTATACTATTTCACTCAGTGGTCAAATTTTTTTGTTTATCATATAGATTATTAAACTATATAATTTCATAGTTTAATAATATTATTGATTGAATACAGTTTCTATAGTTCTATATAATTATCATTATTTGAATTAAAATAACTCATAATGCTTCGATTAATTCGATATTTAAAATATATCATGTATATTTTATAATTCCAACAATAATATCAGTTACGTCCTACTATTTATTAAAATAGAACGAATGTTTTTAAAATAGTTCAAACGAATCACAGATCAATTAATTATGTGTACTCATATTTTATACTCATATTTATACTACCTTATATTCATTCTTAAATTCATAATCGAACTCATACTCATTTTGTGCAACCAAATGCATTTCTCATATCTTTAAGAAATTTCACGCTCTTATTTTTACCTACTAAAGATAGTTATTTTTGAAATAACTATCTTTGAAGTAGATTTTGAAAATGAGTTGTCATTTCGAATATTCTCAGTGCCATCTCACAAGTTGAAGATGAAATATTATCATCTGTTAGTTTATCGTGCTGGCTTGCATGGAAAGAGTGGAATACTAAACGGTCACCCTTTAAAACACGTTGCCACTCAAGATCGCTTGACTAAAGCATTTGTTTCAATAAACCAATTTTTGGCTGATCCTTCGCTTTTCAATATATTTTCTGGTTTCTCATTCGCAGCTATTTCCACGTGTTGCTGCCTTAGAGTTGAAAATTCACTGGCTTTGTTTTTTTTCTATCAAAAATCTAGCACACTGTAGATCGTCATTGATAAGGCAGACACATTGGTTGAATAAAAATTCAATGTCCATTCGACTAGGCAGTGTATAGTATTGCTACGTGTCGTATGCGTCGTCACGTTTCGAATCTCCTGTCCTTAGTTGGCTACACTCTCTTTTCAACTCGGTCGTACCAGCGTTAAAGGAAAAAGAAACGATGATAAGATAAAAACGAAGAAAAAAGTCACAGGAACTCTTTCTTGTCGCGCCTTTCTTGCTCTAACTTTTACGCGGCTACATTTCAGATGGCAGTGCGCGCGAGCTTGGTAAATAGACAGAAAGAAAGACAGAGGGAAACAGAGAAGTAATTGTGGTAAAAGGATTTCTTTGCGACTGTGTGTCCGCCCTCTTGCATCTCTCTCTAGCGCAATTTTGCGTCCTTGTTTCTACATTACAGATACAATAAAACAAGGTATACTGGATTTCTCGTTCTTTTTTCCTGTTTGAAGTCGCGCGCATCGTCCTGATTTATTGCTTCAGATTTAATTATTTTCGATCGAAGCCAGCCACAAGTTTACAACCCAACGAGGACAACAATAAGCTTCTAAGTTGATTTGCGAAACTGCTTTGTCGCTTCGACGATTCGGAAAACAAGCTTAGTCGCGAATAACAATCAACGAGTTTTATTCGCGGAATCGCTATTGCTCGTTTTTACTCTCTTAATCTGTCAGTTCATGTTGTCGCAAATTCCGAGTTTACGACGAGATGTAAGACTTGATCGATGATCGGCAATGGTTTATGTGTCATTACGTAGAACTTCTGATTTATAGTTCAAGTGTATTTTTTGAATCATAAAGAGATTTTGATATGTTACAGACGACAGATTGGTCGGTGTATAAGTCTATTAAAATATAATTTCGAATAAATGTTGTTCGTTTTATGTATTGTAATTCTAGCGATGCATGTGTTTTATCTCGAATTTAATGACAGCTGAAAAGAACTTTCCAGTTTTATGAAAACATGAATATTAGTAATAAATTGATTTCTTTAAATATTTGTATTATCGTAAGATCTATAAAATAAACTTAATTCTTCAACTTAAAAACTAATAGAATTATCATGTCGTAGAACTAAAATTACAGCTTCTCAATCAAATCATTTTTAATGTTAACAAATTTTTGCATTATTACTCTTGTATTTAATTCCAAAAAATATGCATTTTAATATCATCAATTAATTATAACAAAGTGAACTTTGACTTTGTATAAAATGTAATAGTAATTGTTTCATAATAAAGTCACAACATATCTTAGCAAAAATTAATTGGCAACACGAACGTAGCTCATCTTTTCTTCCAACCGATAGAATGATTCTCATTTATCCGGAAAGTTTTGCTCCGTCAGCGGGATTATTTCTCCTTAGGTTTGTGATCGTGGATCGAAAGTAAAACGGGAAATAAAAGAGATGAGCGTACTGACGTCTACGTTTGAACAATAAAACTGCAATTAAACGCGGAAAATATATTATGCCCAGTCTTCATTGGGTCGCGAAGAAAAAGACGCCAGATCGAAGACAAGGTGGAGACGGAGAATGAGGAATTAACCTAGTTAGAGAAGATAATACCGCGACGGATCTATTCTTATAAACCATCCGACGGTCTGCTTTACGGAATCGAGTGCGCATCTGTCCATTCGTCTTGGCTTGTCTCGCTTAATAAAGGTGACTTCGGCGGGCACCAATTTTTGTTTCGACTGCTTGGCCTGCTTGTTTCGTCAATATTACGATTTATGACTGCTGGCTTTCAGCTTTGATTGTTTCAATCAATCAGACAATCTGTTTCGAGCGCTGCAATGTATTCACATCGTCTCGCAATTTATGTTGAGATTCGAAAATATATACGGCAATGGATAAATTCATCGAAAGTACGTAAATGTCGTGGTCTAGAATGAGAAAAGGCTATATTGGAAGGAATGAAAATAACTAGAAAGCCGACATCCATTGTCGGCAATATTTTTGGCATATGATCAGCGGAGAACCAAAGGTAATGGAAGATTATGTATCGATTAATCCGATTATATAGTGAGTGTGAGGAGGAGAAGGGAGGGAGTGGACCATCGGCAAGGATGTGGTTATAGGGGCATGATGAAGTTTAACCGCGAGACCAAACACCGATTGGACTCAAATTGTACGATGCGAAAGGTATTTCGGTCGTAGCGCGATTACACTTCCAACGTAATTCCAACTATTAAGTTAAAGTTATCATTCATAGAAGTGAGTCACAAACAGAAATATTCTTCCCAATAAAATTTTAAGTTAGCTTTATTATGAACATGTAGTAGATATTTTTGAAATAAATATTCAGTGTAAATTAAATTTTATATATTTATTACAATAAATATGTATAAACATGTTTTAAAAATATTGTATGCATGTAAACATATAATTTCTTCAAAAAGACTCCCCAACTTCTTAATTTGATTGAAAAAATATAACTATAAATGTACATTTTATCTAAATTTATAGATATACGAATCTGATTTGAGCAGATTTTGACTAACTTAGTTAAAATCCTATTAACTTTATTCTAATTAGGTCTAATAAAACTTAGTCATATCTAATTGCATAAAAAACATCTGGACTTATAACGATCAAACCAAATTCAACCAAATTAATTAGATTAGATTAAATTTGAACAGATTTAATCAGATTCTGGAAGTGATTCACCTGATTATAATTAAATCTAAATCAAATGTGATTCTTAATTTAAGGTCTCATCTTAACTAATGAGGCTTGAAATTTTCTGCAAGTAAGATAACACTATTATAAAGTATCTCATTGTTAGAAATTTTCTTATTAACAGTAAGAATCTCATATCGACCAAAGGAAACAAGTAATTATGCACAAGTATTCAAAAAGAGTTCCATTTTTAATATATAAGTGTTTGTTTTTGTTAATATATGTATATCTCGCAGCAAGAGATTACTGATGATTTTTAAACACGCAGGATAATGTATAAGTTAAGAGAAAACGTCTTGAATAAGAAAGTTGTACAGCGATTACAGCAATGATAGTGCACAGCACATTTTTTATCTAGTGTACGACAGCAGTACAGAAAATGTAGCAATAATGGTTAGTTTCAAACTAGCTTGATGTAAAGCTTGTTCACTTAACGACAATTCATACAGAAAAGCGAAATTATCACGTCTTTCTTATATCATAAAAATCATTTCTCTAAAGAATTAAAACTTATCTTAAAAAGTTTTATACAATTTTTTAAAATTATGAAAAAAGTTGATAGCTGCTGCATGAAATGTAGAAATAAAATTTTTGCCATGTATATATTATGATACGTTCTATATAAAGTTATAATTAATATTTACTCATCGTAAACAGCTTCAATTTTTTCTTTGTAATCAAACGTTACTTTATGTAATTATTTTTCTCTAGATATTAAAGAAGTAATGTTTTATTAAATTTATAATAAAATATAAAAAAAATATT
>JABFQD010001078.1:0-20196 GCA_022817045.1 Psix sp. ZL-2020 | reverse complement strand
ATTTTAATCATAATACACATAATAATAAAAATCATTGTTAGTTCTTTATTGCTTTATATCTTCGAAATTTATTTTCTTCTTTAGTACGTACACCGTTACATACACGTTTTGTCATTATTATTCATTTATACCAATACATAATTAATTCTCAACGAAAATTGTGATACATTGATATTTTTTGAATTCTAATCAACATACCCATCAATTAGTTTTAAGTCAAAAAACATAGGATTAAATATTTAATTTAGAAAATTTAAATAGGTATTCATAAATTACAAATAAGTATTAATGCATTAGCATGCTTTCGAAATAATTTTGTATGATTTTAAAAGAGAACCTATATTAAAGTAAAAAAAACACCTTTCTATTTTTCATCTTTTCTTAAGCTGTAAAACAATCACTCTTTATTACATTTTTTTTTTCTAGAATCCCTTTCAAGTATTATATTTAGTGATATTTTATCCACAAATGCCAACTATTAATGAAACTTCCCATTTCATATTTGACTTCCCATCATTTTCATACGTACACTTTTCCTCGTTTTATCTACAATTTTCAAGCACTGTTATTTGTGCCCATCCATAGAAAAGAAAGGCGATAATGAACACCCGCGGAATTGAAAAAACAAAAGAAATAATCTAGGTCTCTTCACGCCAAACTCCACGTCTTTACAACAGTACATTTTTAAATACAGAGTACTGTGACGTAGATACACATACCGAGTTTATATTGAAATTCATCCACGAAGAAAATGCAATTTCATTCAAAATTTCGCATAATAAAAATCAACACCACTTTTTTGTTTCCCATAACTTGTTCCAATCGATATGGAATTTGTTGAAATTCAATTAACATATAAAACTGATAAGTGTAAAATTTTAATACTATACGTTTTTAATTCTCTCAAAAATATATTTTATTTAACGTTAAAAATTATGAATGCTTTATAAAATTGAATGTTGTATATTATTTTGAGGTAACTATACATTTTAAATTTCAAATCTTTTTTTAACACATCAAAAATTAAATTTTTAATTTAAAGATAATCAGAAAATATAATTTCTGATTCTAATAAACTTTTACTTTCCACTCATATTGTAAATTAACAAAAGTTAAATTTATCAACCGATAATCTTTTTTTTTTGTTAAATGCGTAATACGATTTCGGTTAATTTCTGTGAATGAATATCGTTTGTTTGAAATAATTCTATTTTTTTTCTGGAATTGTTTAATTTTCTTCGTTTAAATATATGAAACGTTCAATAATGCTAACACTTAGTAAACATGTTCGCAGCTCTTGAATAGATAAGTTTTTTCCTAATATGCAGATTAAGCCGGATATGCGGATCGTAATCAAATTCGTTCCCAGTTTTCTACCATTAATCTCGAGAGCTTTTAGACAGTCGTTTATAACACGGTATCAAGATGACGCAGACAACCGACTAATCAGCCGATGCTTAGTATTACAGCGACAAATTCAAATTCACTGAAGTTACTGAGCGTATGTATTAAATCTATTGATTGATTGATAAATAAACCTTGGACATGACTTGTATTTTCACGGTTATACCCTTATTCTAAATTCACTGTTGTAATGCTAATCATTATATATTACGTATCAATTGGATTCATGTTGTGTGATCAAAATTTCTTTTAAAATGGTTTTTTTTTATTCATAAGTTTACGCTTTTTTGTTAATTTCAACTTTGTACTGAATCTATAAGAAATTTAAAAATATACTATAATTCAGTTATCAGCAATTTAAAATAATCAACCCAAAAAATATTCCGATGTAAAATTTATATTTTAGCAAATTCGACAAAATTGATTTGTGATAAGGCTGACAGTGTTTCGTATTACGGGAAATGCTACGTTCCTTTATGTTTCCTAGTGTAAATAACTCAAGTAATATTGTAACATATTAGTCTGTGGCTTTGACATAAACTACTTACATATAGAGTCAAGAGAAAGACTGGTTAACAATGATAGTTGATCGATAATGTGAGTAGAACATAAATTACAAGAGTGATTAAAATAAAGTATTAGATTATTTTAGGGATGACAGGAACACGGATAAAACATCGAAAACTGCTATGTATTTTAAATACGTTTGGTGACATTTGTCCTTGTTTACCTGGCAACCCTGGACTATCAGTGAGCTAGCTCAAATTTTTAAAAAAATATGAACATTTTTTATATAAATGTTATGGGTAATGTTGTATCTATATCAGTTTTAAGACAGGGATAATATATTTTCATGACAGTCATGATGTTTTTTGGCATTTTTTTTTCATCAAATTTTATGCCTGTTTTAAAAAGTATTGATATATAGCTTGTTATTTATTACATAAATGTCTTATACATTTATTATTATACATTTATATACGCAAATCTAATTAATTATATATGTAGATATGATTAGAATTTTAAATCGAACACAATATATATTTATAATTGAAATATTGCACAAATTTTCATATAATATTATATAAATCCTTGAGTATCAAATTGATTACTTTTACATAAATAATATGAAATAATAACTGATACGCTTAGCTAGTTTTGAACCGTATTCAAGAGATGCGTTGCAAATATTTCTTTTCAATTAATAATAATAATTAGGTAAATCACAATCAACTATTTTGGATTAGAGTGTCGCTTTTCAATGGCTACTTGATTACAGTAATGTAATCACGTTCGTGCTCGGTTTCTATCGCCTAATTATCGATGACAGCTTGTATACTTTAATAGAGAGTCGTTAAAATATTATTCTGTATCAAACTAAATACTTTTTTTAAACTATTAAATCTCAGTTTAAAATTTTTATAATATTTATATTCTGCTTATCAATAATAAAATGAATAAAGTTTACAATATCAGTTCTGAACTATAAGACAGAAAATGAGTTTGACTATTTGAAAAAAAGTGAAAATAATCAAATGATATATATATAACAAACATTAGAGGGAACGGGATAAAAAATTATGAAATTGCTACTAAGGAACCGTACGCGTTTAATCAAAAAAATATTCAACGCCCTTGGCTATTTTCACATGGATGAACTACTTTTATCTACTTCGTATTATCGTTTTTATTATTTAGTCTGATTATATAAGAAAATATCACATTTCACCTTAAGCTCTTAAATTCATAGTTATTAATTTTAACTAGTTTTATTTATAAGTTACTCTTAAAAAAAAAGAATTATTTTTCGAATATCTAATCAATCTTATTATTAATTTTGAATAGCATTTCATAGATTCATCAAAATTATTATAAAAATTTTAAAAAATCACATATTGTTCGATTAAATCAAAAGATCTTCTCAGATTCAATTTCATTACTTTAAGGTTCGTCTGCTAATTAAAATAGGTCTTAAAGTTTGGAAATGCGTTTAAGTCGTAATTCAGCCTGTATTGTTATAATTTCGTTCTTTGAAAATTATTTTCTGATTAATTAAAAGAAATTGACAATTAAATTATAAACTAAGTTTATTATTTATATAACGAATTTAATACTTCAAATAAGTATTTGATTAATCAGCTAATTAGTTTAGCAATATTATGAAAAAATTATTTTAATACTTGAAAATTGTTTGATATTAAACTGAATTATTTGACCCGCAGAAAAACTAAATGTTCTAAAGTTTAAAAATGAAAAACATTTAATATCAGATTTAATAACTACAAAAAACAGAATACAAAGTTGTACGATTATGCTGGTTTTATAATTATAAATTACAAATATGTCACAGTTGTAAAAAACTATTTTTTTGAAATAAGATAAATTTTGAAAAAATATACTTCTACATAATAATAAGAACTAATTATGTATTTGATTACATGTATTTACTGTGTAAGCATATATGTATAAGAATTGTTAATAGGATTTATTTCTGACATTAAATTATATTTAAAACTAAATCCTAACAAACTTTGAAATTTTATCCACGTAATAACAATAATCAAAGTAGGGTTCCCACACCTAGAAAACCGCTCAAATTAATTTTATCTATTTACGGCTCTAACAGATTATATTTATAATTAAACGATCAAGCGAACTTACCAAGTGAAGTTCGATCGAGATTATAACTAGGGCCTCGTCCGGATGAAACTAAATAATTGTAGTAGTAGTGCTTTGCACGCATTATGACAAAAAAGTTTAAAAAAGCACCGCCAAAAACTAAAAAACTTGGCGGCGAGAGAGGGTGCCTCGTCGCTTGCTCGCGCCTTTTTCTTCATTATTCAGATCCTTTTGTGGCAATTACGACAGCATCGTGTCGTTTTTGGGAAGGGTTTTGGAAGGGTTTAATACATCTGGGTTGGGTTCTTCATCCAGACGAGGCCCTAGCTATGATGTCGATCGAACTTCACTTGGTAAGTTCATTTGATCGATTAATTATAACAAAGGCCTCGTCCGAATGAAACTAAATAATTGTAGATGCTTAGAGTAACTAATTGCTACATTTTCTTAGATTAATCCTAAAAACCAATTATATAAACTGTGAAACGAAATTCTTTATTCCAAACTTGGATATCTTGAAACATAAATGAGAACATAAATCTTATGACAGAACAGCGTTTGAGAAAACATCGGTATTAATGATTGGCCGATTATAAAATCTAGCAAACACTCGCGATTCACCGGTCCTACCAGCGGCTCGCTTGATTGCGTCAACAGGGACGCCTTTTTTCGCCGCGCTAGAGATCGCCGCGTGTCGCGTACTATGGGCGGTGAAGTTCTCATCGATACTGCATTCTTTTAAGGTAACACAAATCTATCGACTAATCGTCTGTACCGTGACTGCTTTAAACGGTTTCTTTACAGCAATAAATAGAAAATCGCAGTCTTTTTCTCACAAATCTTTTGTCTTATTTAAATAATCTTCCATTAGAGCAACGATACATAAATTTTCGCATGTAAGAAAACGAACAAAATTTAAAAGCGGTTGGCTGCGGACTGGTGCCGATGTTTTTATCCTATCTGGGACTCTTATTAACAACCGATCATCGCTAAATGTCATCTGAGATATTCTCAGGGATGCCAAAGTTTGGCATCTTTGCCCTGATCTCAATGTCAGCAGAACTATCAACTTTTTAGTTACTACTTCTAAAGGTATTCCTTCATACGGAAACAACGTTGCTAATTTTGATATTACGGGGGCTGGATCCCAGATATAGTCATACCGCGGTCGTGATAGTTTCATGCTACTGACACCTTTGCAAAAACGTTTTACCAACCTATCATCGCGGTTAATCAAAGATATTGCAGATTTTATAGTATTAATCGTAGAATATGTATTTATAGATTTTAATTCCACCGCTAGGAATTCTAAGACATTTTCTATCGTTGGTGAAAAAAGAGATAAGTTCCGTGATTTACAAAAAAACCACCATGAACATAATGGACGAGAGTATTGTTGGACAGTCGCAGGTGTCAAAGATGCCATCATCATCTCAATAGCTGGAGCTAATACATTCCGCTCTACATAAGACATCCAGATAATCTCCCTGCCCCCAGGGATAGAGTTCTGTACGACGGATGACGATCTCTAAGAGGAGCAGAAAGTAAATCATGAGACGGCTGAAAAATAATTGGTGTCGAAACAAGTAATTGTTTAAAGAAAGGGAACCACGGTTGCGACGGCCACCACGGGACTACTACTATGCCCTCTGCTCTGTCATCAACAATCTTTCTAAGAACTCGTGGAATCAAAATAAATGGTGGAAAACAATACAAATACAAATCACTCCACGACAGCGTAAACGCGTCTATCGTCCACGATCCTGGATCGGGTAGCCATGACACATAAGTCGGACACTTGGTGTTGAGAGCCGATGCGAATAAATCCACACCGGCGCGAAATCCTTTCCAATGCTACCTCTGACAAGGGCCATTCTGGGTCCGTATTTGTCTTGCGCGACTCTGCGTCCGCGATGATGTTCTCGGACGACGCTATATAAGACGCAAAAACAAAAATATCACGCTTTTCACACCATTGCCAAATTACTTGCGCCAGATTAGATAAAGTGGGATCTGTACCGACCCGAAGCGGTTAACGTATGCGATAGCCGTTGTGTTGTCAATCCTCAATAAAATTTTACAATTTGAATCGTTTGAGGAAAAACACTGAAGAGCATTAAGAGCTGCTTTAATCTCTAGCGCGTTTATATGTAGGCTTTTCTCCTCCTCGGACCACCAACCTCGAGCGCGTTGACTCCCGCACGACGCGCCCCATCCTGTCAACGATGCGTCAGAGAAAATTTCCCGCGTATAATTTCCGGTTCGAATTTGATTTGATTGTGAAGTGTTTGACAACACCTGAAGCCACCAATTAAATTCCTCTTTCAGGTCCTGGCTAAGCAACATCTTTTTTTCGTACACACCCTCGGATCGAAGAAGAGCTAAGTACTTTTCCCTCTTTAATTTTTTCGTATAAAGTAAAGCTTATCGTACAACCGGACAAATCGAATTTAAGGAGCCAATCAGACTCGCGAACTCTCTGATAGAACACGAAGATCTTTTTACAAAATCGGAAACCAGAAAATACAATTTTCCTCTTCGCGGTTGTGGAATAGCTATGAATTGCTCTTCTGAGTTAAATAAAAAACCAAGAAACTTCCTTTCTATATTCGGTTCCAATTCTGACTTCTCAAAATTAACAATAAAACCCAGCGATGAGAGAAGATTGATATGAGCCTGTACGTTTGCACGGCACTTTGACTCTGATGTACCTAACAACAAAAAAACATCCAAATACACGACTGACAGGTATTCTTCCTCTCGAAGGAACGTAATAATTGATCGAACGATCTTTGTAAAAAGAAACGGGGCTATCGCTAAGCCAAATGGAAGCGCCTGAAATTCATATGTCACCCTCCGCCACTGGAAACGTAAATAGATCCGATGCGCCGGGTGTATTGGCACATGCAAGTATGCATCCTCGATATCTAATGTCGCCATCCAAGTACCCGG
Source organism: Psix sp. ZL-2020 (assembly GCA_022817045.1). Lineage (NCBI taxonomy): Eukaryota > Metazoa > Arthropoda > Insecta > Hymenoptera > Scelionidae > Psix > Psix sp. ZL-2020. The sequence goes on along the minus strand of JABFQD010001078.1, from coordinate 13,221 downwards.
CAGCATAAATTGTACAACCGATCTCCAATCTTCAAGTTTGAAGTGTGGGGGTTCAATATAAACATTAAAGTCCTTCAGATTAAATATAAACCTCATACCTCCCGAAGATTTTTCGTTGAAAAGGAAGTGAAGATGATCCAGTGAAGGCTCTGTTGAAATTATTGCTCCTTTTTCTAATAACCGACTAACCTCTAAATCACAAAGTTCAGCCATCTCTGGTGAAAACTTTGGTTCTGCTAACCGTGCCCTAGGAGGAGGTAATGAAGTAAACGGTATTTAGAAATCCGCAATGGTGCTTAAAACCGTGGTGTCCCTCGTTATCTTTTTCCAATTGTCGATAAAAAATATTAATCGCCCCGCGGTACCCACCGTGTTTAACGTCGGCGACTCTGGGATCGCGAGTATGGCCTGCGGCTGCGACTCCTGGACCAATACGCCCCTGACCGACTCGTCGCAGCATTGTACGAGCTCGCAGGGGCTTTCGCGTTTCCCTGCCCCTTAGCATGAGGCTGCTGGTTTTGCCTGCCCTGTTGATTTGGCTGAGTCGCGGCTTTCAAGCGCGTCGGTTGGTTTCTTGGCTTTTGAACAGTTGGCGCTTTGACGAGATCTTTTGCCGCTTTCTCGACTGCTTGGGCATCCTTCAACTCATCCGCAAATGCATTTTCAAATAGCCAAGCGTCCACTGGTGCACTATCGGCGACATTCTTTCCTACCAAGCTTAGTGCTGGTTTGATGAACGCGCGACGAGCTAGAGAAAGTTGATGCTGGTGATCTGCTAGTAGGTGTAAGCCATCCGCGAGTTGACTTAAAGCCGAACTAAATTCTGCCGGAATCGCCTCCTTTATCTCTGGCTTCACTAAAATCAACATCGCTGAACCAAAAGCATTGAGGCAAGCCGCGACTTGCCCTTGAGACTGGCACTGGTATTCGTCTCGCTTCAAAGTTGTTGCTGAACCCTTTAACGCCGGAATCAGCAATTTATTAAGTTTTGGTAGACCTAAAATTTCTAGTTCCGCCACCGCCGCGTACTTGGCTAGTAACTGCTCCCTGACTTCATTCTCTAATCCAACGCATACCGTCGAATAGGCGAATTTGAAAATAGACGGTACCCAAACGAAATCGCTTGATGGCTTTTGTTTGGGGCCGAAGAATTCCATTCCGACTGACTCGTCGTGAGCCTTTCGCAAGGTCCACGAAGGTGACATTACGTTCTTTATTTTCTCCCATAGAAGTCTCTCTTGTAAAATCATAACAAGTATACATTGTAAGATCGCAAAGTAAAGACTAGGTTGTGTTTTCTCTTTCCTCGTCTTGAGATCGACGAGTAAACACACCTGGTTCACTGCCCCGGCTCTGATAAGCCGTCCCTATCTTTGTCTTCTTACCTTCCGTCTTTTCCTCCGCTGGTGCGGATTGAACGACATTTTGTGTTTTATTTGTTGTTTGTAACATAACCTTCAATTGAGCTTGTTTTTCTTCCTGATCTACGAGCTTCTGCAGGATTTTCGACAGCGTAGCCTGTATATCGAGAGGTGGAAATTCTGCTGATCTGCTTCGAGAAGAGACATCTCGTTGACGAGAGCGAGTGCGCGAACGAGAACCAGTGCAAGAACGAGAACGCTGACGTGACGATTCACGCGAATCTCTGGATCGTTCGTGAGATTCCTCATAATGAGGCATTTTAGATCTCTTTTCGCGTCGTTTTGATCGCGAACGATGCTTCCGCTTATGTGAGCCCATTCCGACGATGCTTCTTGTCGAAATTACGCAAATTTAAGAAAAAACTAAGGATTAATCAAACAAAACCTCGTTCTCTTTCAACGCAACAAAACACAATGAAAAAAAAGGCGCGAGCAAGCGACGAGGTGCCCTCTCTCGCCGCCAAGTTTTTTAGTTTTTGGCGGTGCTTTTTTAAATTTTGTTGTCATAATGCGTGCACAGCACTACTACTACAATTATTTAGTTTCATCCGGACGAGGCCTTTGTTATAATTAGTTCGAAAACCATATAGTTATCAATTTTTATTTTTATTGATCCGCAGTCTTGGAAAATTATATTCATTAACATAATGATTATTATAGAAAGTATATAAAATCTAAAAATAAAATATTACCATTTATTACATCCCAAGGGTAAAAATTTCGTTTCTGTGGACATGTAGTATTTTTTGTCATTATTACAAACGACCAAATAGTGTGGGGTTTGAAATCACTATTAAAACCGAACAATTTAATAATAAAATATTGTTTATAATACAATAATGTGCGATTAATAATTGACAGATTGAGCGGTCAGATTATACGAGTTTAGTTAATTTAGAAAGGAGTTCAAATGAAATATAATTCAATAAAATGAATAACTCACGAATAACAGTTAATTAACTCAAGACTATTGGCGCGAAATTTTGAATAAACAAACTGAGAATAAGTCCACAAAAGTGTGTTTTAATCGAGTTTTAGATATTTTGAGTTTTATTATTGAGTTATTATCATGTTTGGAAGTTGCGGTTGGACTTGTGACCCGAAATCCATATGACTGGCATATCCCGTGTAAACTGAACAGCAGAAAACTACATCTAAGCTATCTGAAGTAATTTGGCTGTAAGACCCTTTAAAAAAGGCTGCAAGGCCCTGAAAGGAAATATATTTTTTATGAGTTTTTTCTTTTAGATCGCACTGTGAGCAATCCGACCGGAGTGGTGAATAGCAGCCCGTACTATACTCCTAATAATCATATATGAATCTAAATATCATGTTGACTTAATGTAAAACATTTACTTAAATTATAAGTAAACCATACTTTTCATTACACTGAATATTTTCAGGTTATTTTCTTTCTCAGGTTATACAATGCCTGCCTTAGAGAGAACCCGTTTCCAACTTGCTAAAAACATCATCTATTACTGTAAGGGGATCCGGTCTAGGTGAACCCGTCGACTCTGATTGATCTAATTCCAGTCGATCCTGAGTATCTGTGATAACCTGACATAATTGAGCCCTATACGGTATACTTTCACAGTCTCGTTGCCTATGAGTTCTGACGGATACATAAGAAATCCCCTCTGTCGTACACACGCCTTCTCAGTCTCACGACTAATAAGTTTTAGTCGGCGTCTGCTTTACTATTTATCACGCTCAACTCTTGCCAGCTTCCCGATGCACTTTTGAGAGAACTTTCTGCTTCGCAACTCGTACGTGTAAATTTTTTCATAATCCTACAAAACTTAAATGTTCAGACTTTTGACTCTGTACTGTAAGGTTATTTTTATCAATTATATTTAATGTTCCTCAATTTTAAAATCTTTTAATTTTTCTAAAAAAAAAGAGACAGCTTTTCTGTGGCAGAAATTTGTAACTAAGTTAAAATGTGTGTGAGTGTGTGCTTTTTTTATTTTTTTTGAGGATGGTGAAAAATCTTTAAGAAAAAACATGCTTGGTAGTGTGGGATTTGTATCCACTAAAGAAAACCTCCTGCGCCTTTGAGCACCACATTGCGGGAACACGCCATCAGGCATTGTATCGTAATATGTAGTATGGAGCCATACTAGCTCTCCGCTCAGTTAATCAGCTTCTGACTGCCGTTAGTCTTCGCCGTTCTTGTTTAGTGACCTAAGTTTAGTCAGGACACGTATCGCAAAAGTGGACACCGTGTTCTAATTATCTAAGCTTGCCATCATAGCTGACATCATGTTCATGGCTGTTATGGAAGAACCCAAAGCTACTGAGACTTCTTGTCTCTCGCTAATGAAACGGGGACAGAAAAAAATGTGTGTGTGTGTGTGTGTTTGTGTATGTGTGTATGCGATCGGATTTCACAAATTACGTGGTTTTTAACGAAGTTTTTTCGATCTTCATATTTTTTGAATTAATAATAATCTGAAAAATTCATTTTTACGTCGATAATTTGGTAATATCATCACGTTTATATAGGAAAGAATCTAATGTAGTGTCGAATTTACGATGTTTTGTCAATATGGGTGATAAGCGGATGTTATATAGAGGAAACTATGCCTGTTCCCAAAGATCAGTTTTACATTAATGAAAGTGGGCGCCATCTATATCTACTGTATATACACTACCTTAAGTGTCCTAGTGGCTGAATTCTAGTTCTTCTTTAATGAATTAGCAGAGAAAATTACAGGACGCAACTCAGTATTCATCACAGGTAACTTTGACGCTTGGGCAACCGAGCTAAGAGACAATTCACCGTAGGAAGATTTTGCTCGATCTTGTTGCATCCTTGCATATCATTTTAGCTAACACAGGGACAAGTCCAAAAATTATGCGGGGTAGAACCAGTTCAATAGTAGAGCTAGAGTTTAAGAGAATATTTACGAGCAAGAGCTTATTCCGACAAGGATCTTGCTGTTGCCCTTGGGCTACAACTTGGGGGGTGTTTACCTTGGGCTTGCATTGGGAAATGCAAAATCGTGTGCAAATCTTATTGAAGATACCCACGGATTTTTTACAACCAGCTCAGTTTCCGTAGAGCGTATTCTTCAATCAAGATTTCAAGAACACCTTCAACTCAGCAAAATGGAGTTGCAGCCTGAATGCTCTCCAACTTCTTGGTGTTCCAACGTACACCATGGCCATCATCTAGAACTACTTCACGGACACGTCATGAAATCTGATATTTTACTTATATCCCCTAATCAGAAACACAGAGATATAATTATTCTTAATTGGTATCTAACTAGCATAGTATAGCAGACATATGCGAAGGGGGCTCTGAATCGTAGTCCGGATCGAGTGCACATTCATCCTCATTCTCGATTTCACAATTACGCCACAGTTTCATCTGGCTAATGTGCGTATTTAAAGTAGCATTTCTACGTATTCAACCGATTAGCTTGGACAACAGATAGACATCGCCTGGGAGTTTCATCACTACCGTGTAGGGACTTGCTTACTTATTTTGCGTCTGTATACTTTCACCCATGGGGGTAACATAAGTCTTAGCAAAAACGATATCCCCCACGTTATACTCAATAGCCGTCTGCCTAATCTTATCGACCTATCTTTATACTCAGATTGTGTCGCGAGAATTTCTCTCTTCACTTCTTCATGTATTTCATTCTGCTCGATGCAATTTTCGCTTTTCAGCACAGTGTCACTCAAAACATCCGCCTCGAATCGCGGAATATAACCCAGCACAGCCTCATACAGCGCTCGTCCAGTCATTTTACATACTATTAAATTGACATTTCGCATAATCTGTGGGAGATCATTGTTCTAGTCTAGCTTATCCACGCTGGACTCGGAGGTTCTCATCACAGACAGTAAGATACCAACCATACGCTGGGCGAGCCCGTTCGCCTGTGGATGACAACTCGAAGTGAAAACCGTTTTTACATTACTACGATACCAAAACTCTGTCATCACCCCAGCAGTAAAACAGGTTCCCCGATCCAAAATCACTCTTTGAGGTAATCCGTGAATTGCAACGAACCTCTTCATGACTCGCAACGTCGTAGTCTCTCACTGTACAGGCAATATGATACAGAGTACATACTCATTTCCACGACGATTAGTAACAAACGGTCCTACATGATCACAGTGAATTGTTTCGAATGGTCAGCTACCAGGTAGTATCGGATGCAACTCGCCCTTTTGACGCCCTGGTACACTTTTTGACAAGATGCATGCAATGCGATTCACGACATATTCACGCATCCTCAGAACATAGTAATTCCTCTGAATACCCTTAACGGTGTTATCAACATCAACATGATTACAAAAATCGTGCTTGCAAATGACAACAGATTTTCGTAACGAATTTGGAATCACAAATCTATTGCACTCCTTTCCGTTAATTACTATTCGTTTATACAAAATCCCATCACTTATACCATACCCGTTTACACGACCCTATTCATTTTTCGTCCATTTCGCGATTGACTGTAACAAAATCTCAATTTTCTCTTCCAGTTACTCGTCTGCATGCTGGAATGCTAAAATTTCTTTCCCTCGCATCCTTACGATATACACTTCTCTCACATCTCTCATCATCTCCGCACATACTCTCATCATTTTCGCTCTTTTCCGGTTTCGTAGCTCTCGATAAAGCGTCGATATGCTTCATTGTTTCACCAAACCGATATTCAACCTCAAAATCATATTCGCTTAACAATGCATGCCGCTTAATAATTTGTGGGTTCTGCGTCTTTACTACATTGACGTGCAAAAGTGCTTGACAGTTCGTAACTACTGTGAACTTAAGTGGAAGTAACATATTCCGCATTCTTCGTACCGCCAAAACAATGGCTAACAATTCCAACTTATACGAATGGTAGTTACCTTCTAGATCACTCGTGCGTTAACTAGTCACGTAAACCAAACGCATATTTCCATTTTTATTCGGTTGGCGTAACATCGCTCCCAAGCCCTCTGCGCTTGCAACGGTATGAAATTATGTCACCGCGCCCAGAATGTACAATGCCAACACGAGTACCGATATCAGTACTGTCTTAATTTTATTAAACGCATTTTCCTGTTCTGTCGTCCACTCGAACGTGACGTCGATTTGAGTCAATCGTGTCAGAGGTAAGGCTCGATTCGCGAACCCTTCCACGATTGTCTCTTTCGACAATTGAGTCAACCTCGTCCGTCACTTTTACCACACCAGGAGATCGGGATCGGTAACCCTCGAACACGTTGAGAATAATCCCTCGTCCCTGCACTTTCCAGTACAGATCAATGACCACTGAGGCCTTCACGGTACACATAGAACACGCGGTGTCAATCATTGCATTAAATTGATGATCGTCAATTTTCACTTCGCGTTGGTACATACAACCGGATTCGGATACTTGTAATTCTACGCGTAATGTGTAGGCTCTTTGCATTGCGAACAGACTGTCACCTTCTGTTCTGTACAATCACTGGAATAGTGACCGGGTTGTCGACACTTGTTCCAGTGTTCGTCTTGGTGTCTGGATCCCCTTTGGCGTTCTTGCTGTTGATCGTTCGTTTTGGCTTGTGGACTGTGCGAGATGCACTGCCTTTAGGAAAGCCATCCGCTAACCTCTGGATCGATAGATCAGTAAGTAGCTCGTCCACGTCCACGTAGTTCTTCGCACAAATGAGCTTGGCTGAATCATGACATCGAAGACCGACAGCAACCTGTTGAGTGATCTCTTTCAGGTCGAGATCTAACAGCCTGCACAATTTCAGTTTGTTGAAAAAGTAAGCAGTAGTCGATTCGCTACTTCCTTGTCTCCTAGAAACCAGCATTTGCTAAGTAGCTGGCTTGTCTGTTCATCGCAGAAAAGTGCCGCTGAATTGGGTTTGGAATGTCTCCCAATCTACAAAATGCGTAGTTTGACTATCCAGCCAGTTTTTCGCCAGTCCCTTTATCTATGAAAAGGTTTTATTTTGGTGTCTCCACAATACAATGCGGTCGCCACTGGTTTAGTCAAACCGTTTGCTCTATTCGACTGAGCCATGCTTTAGCCTGTCGTGGTCTTTCCTCGCCAGTAATGTCGTCGATGGACTTCGACAAGTCTGACATCACGTGATACTTGTTTTGCGAATACCCATGATCAGTTCGTTTTTGATATTGAGTACGTCAGTCATAGACCTCATCAACATTTCTATCGACGTATTTCCATCTTCCGTTGGCGGTGTAGCAGGATCTGGTCGTCTCGGTAACGGTTCTTGAGGAATTCCACGACCATAATTTGTCTTCGGAATTGTTCCCGTGTGACTGTTTTCCGGTTTATTGGCATTGTGAGTAAGTTGAGGTATTAAGATCCCTTGTAACCCTTGAAATATCGGAAAACGAATTTTCTTTTTTTTTTTCATAAATGTTCTTAATCTGTGGGTAACTGAGATAAAGACGGAGAAGAAGAAGTAGAAAACTGAATTTTATTTGTCAAACCTTGACAAGCAATTCAAACACCAATCTCCACTGGCTCGCAGACGGGCATTAATATCCCTAATAATTTGGAGATGGTAAACAAAAGAACACTATTTCGGTACAGTTACAATTATTTATTTCTGCCACGGAGGAAACCCCTTAACAGGAAAAACCCCCGATTACTTACTACTACACAACTAAGCAAAACTTATTCGCAACTTAATACGAGTGTGCGAAAATAACGCTCGAGAGTTTAGTACTGAAAAAACCGCTGTCTTTCCGTAAAATTTTAAAATTGGATAGAGGGGACATTTTGCCCTTCTCTAAAGCTAAATTGAAAGTAGAGTTTTCTCAGATTCCGAGAAACTGAGAAAACGTTAAAAAATCAAAAATTATGGAAGTGTGCATTCCGAGCGTACATCGAGTTGCCGGTTTTATTGCCGGTCGCGCTGAGCACTCTTTGTCGTGCGAGAGTAGTGACTCGGCGCCCGACCGGAACGTGCCTCAGAAAATGACATGTGACACGCACGCTCCTGAGACGAGTTAGTATTTAGAGATGGATCGCTTTCACATCTCTTTATCTTAAACACTCGTTTCAAGTCGTCTTTGTTCCGCGACAGCCTAGTTAGGCCGAGAAGATAAAAAACACGTTCACGCAATAAACTGATATGTTTTGAGTTTTCTCGTGAGTAAAATTGCGTGGTAAATTATTCGATCTGAGAAAAATGTGCGGATAACATTTTTTAAAGTTGCGAATAACATGTCGACGCTCTGTCAATGTGGTTGAAATGTGCAAAACAAATTTTTGTACCATAGAAAACAAGATTCTATTTTGTTAGCTGAAACAACGATGTATGCTAAATATACAATTTTCATCGAGTTTTGAGGCATCATATCTTCGGCACAGATGGATCAAAATCGATGTTTTTATTATAAATCACATCTATGTCATAGCGGCATAAATAAAATAACATTTAAACGTTTTTTTTTTCATTGTGCCGGTTTTTTTAACGTTGAAAAGTCAGTTTTTGTTCGAACCTGAGAAACATGGTAGTCTTGGCAACATAAAATCTTCCTACATTTATTTCTACTTGTCCAGAAACAAAACACAATGTCTCTTGATACTGTTATGAGAAGTTGACGGTGATAGCTTAAACTTAAAGAGGATATGCTTACAGTGAAGTACGAAGTATGTTCAGCATGTTCATAAAATGCTAACGTCGATGCTCTGAGTCGAGGGTCTACGGTGGAGTAGAAGAAGTGAAAATCGTCTCAGATAAAATATTTCTCGTGATGAAATTTCTAACCCATGACAGATTGTCTGCGGGTTAACGACAGCATTTAATTTTGAGTGACATTTTGCAAAAACTAAGTGCTGGAAAGAAGATTGACCATTATCAATTTATTTGTTCCATTTCTTTATTAAAACACGAGATATGAGGAGACATGACAGTGTCTCTGGCCTAGTACAGAGACACGAGTGGATACTATTTCCGAGAAAATACGTACCAATTTTTCAGCATCGAAAATTTTTAATGACAAATGATCAAGTCAACTTTTCCTGGCAGAGGTTTCTTAGATTCTGAAAGCTAGTATACACAGTAAAAAATTCACAATTGGGCTGCAAATTAACGAATTTACATAGGGGTGAAATATCGCACTTTTCAAAAGGAGCTGAAGAACGAAACGTTTGGACAAAAAAAATTTTTTTTACCCAAAGCATACCAAAATACATCATGGAAACATGATTTTGCCATTTTTATATAGTGACTACCCAAGGGTTACGCATTTGAATAAATGTGTCGTAAGTGAGATTATTTAGTTCTCTTACCCCGATAAGCGTCTCCGGAAAGTGTCGAAAACCATCGTCGGCAATAGATTTATATTTTTTAATCTCTATTTTTAGGCATTATTTGTTTTTCTATTATATTCTTCGCAGATAAGAATGTAAACCTCTTTAAGGTTGCTTGGCCACTCTTACTATCCTATCGTCGTAGCATTAACTCGAATCCAATTTTTACAATTTTTTAGAAGTTAATCACTTTATATTCTGTCAACATGTGTTCTTTTTTTTAATATTCCTTTTTACACATATATTTTTTATTAATTTGTACAATACAGATAAATAAACAAATCTACGCATTCTATGAAACTAATTTAAAGATAAGAGAAAGTACTATACCATCAAAAGCACTTTAAAAATCAGAAAAGATTTACATACCATGTGCAAAAGAGTCCAGTCCACTCAAGCAAATCAAGATTATTAATAATAACATTCTAGTCAGTCAACTATGTAAGTTCTCGATGTAAAACGTTGTGTAGAATTAATTATAAATATAATCATGATAATTGAAGTTTTGTGCAGAAAAAGATAAAATTTCATTCATCAGAAACAATGAATGAAAGATCAGGCAAGTCATGCAACCAAATTACTGATGGTAGGTTACAGACTCCTACAATTATTTGATTCGTAACTCATTGTATGATGAGCCCTAGATAAATTCATTATGTCTTCAACATGGAAATCACAATCCTACTGGCACTTGGGGTCGTACGTGAAACGCTCGTTTGATAAATTTATGAGCGTGTAAACAAACTTAAAGATGCTTTATACACTAGAATTAAAATAGATATTTTTAGATAAAACATTCTGCTCGACAGATATCAAAACCTCACCACCAAATTGATAACTACCACTGGAATAATCTTGATTCTTCAGGTAAATAATTTATCCACTGACCCCAACTTCATCATCGAAAAATTAGCTGTTTAGCTACGACTCGGAAAACAACAACTACGGTATTTTTTAATAACTACTTATTAAAATTCGAAGCATAGGATATTTGGTGTGAAGACCACGAACATTTTAGTAATATATATATATATATATATGTTAGGCTTAAAGACCGAAAGCGCAAATTGAGCGATAAACGACCACAACGTGTTCTGGCTGTTTTTAAACAGTTATAACATATTCCGATCGTTCGAACATGACTAGAACGCGCTCTGGTATTCAAGAAATTTCCACATTGCGTTCTTGTCATTTCAAAATGGCCAGACCATCTTCTAATATATAAAGGGGTTGTTAATTAATTAAACCAATAAATCCTTTTTTGTTTCTTTTTTCTTTGTCAATAATGTATTTTTATTGGAGGGTTCGGTTTGGTCCTCAAACCGGTACTTTTTGCTCGCGCTTTTCGCGTTTTTTTCCAGTGGTGGGTTAAGTGAGATAGGAAAGTCAAGGGTGTGGGTTAGAGTGAACAATAAAGAAGGTGTACTAGTGAAGGCAAAGGGAAAGGAATCGGGATAGAGAAGGAAAAAGAGTTAAACGAAGTGAGAGAAAAGAAGAGGTTAGTACCGGTGTTATGTGAGGAGTAAATGTATGAGAATGAAAAGAAAGAAGGAAAAAGAGAGTGAAAGGATAGAAGGGAATAGAAAAAGTGAAAAGTGTGTTTTGGTAGGCGTCTTGAAAAGCTGAAAGAAGTGAAGTTAGATTGTGGGAGTGATATTCTGCACGTGGTAAGTTGTCAGTTCAGTGGAAACCTGGACAGGGTAACAAAAGACACCCACTTCCTGCTATAATAATTAATAATAAATAACCAGTAATTAATTAATTAATTCATTTTTTTTATTTTATTTTCGAGTGAGGTGGGGCGAAGGGAGCGAGAGTATGAGTAAGGGAGAGGATAATTTGAGATAAATGTGCAGGATAGTAAGGAGGAGAGTGGCGAGGTGGTTGAAGAAATAGAGAGATGCGGGGAGGAGGATCCTAATAGAGGGAGGGGAGACCGATGAAAGTTTTCCAATGGAAGAGAATGGCTGGCTCAGGAGATATTAGAGTCTGGGTGAAAGGAGTCCCGGAAGAAAGAGGGGAGACAAAAAGGAAGGCAGATGAGGACGCCGATATTAGGAACAGTAAGAAGAAGAATGAAGTGGGGGCAGATGAGGGAGTAGAGGGAATTGAGAAAATGATAAGGGAAGGATCGGTGGATATTAAAAGGGAAAGGGAGGAAAGGAGAAGGGAAAATGAAAGTATAATAAGGAAAATAGAAGGTATAGAAAGGGAGTGGAGGGGTAAATTTGAAGATTTAGAAAGGGGGCTTGATACGGGGGTATTTGAAAACTAAAGGAGGAAATAGAGGAAAGTAAAAAGAGATTTGAAGAACTTAAGAAAGAGATAGAAAATATAAAAGAGATTGAAGCAAGATCAGGAGAAAGTTGGAAAGAAGGAGGGGAAGTAGAGTTGTTTTTCAAATTGGAGGCCTGGAGGTCTGAGAGGAGGAAAAAAGAGGAGGAACTTTGGAGAAAGAAAAGGGACAAGTTACAAAAGAAACTAGAAGAGATGATGAAGTAGGAAGAAAGGAGTAAAAATCTAATGATATTTGGATGGACGGAGGGTGTAGGCAATAAAGAGAAAGTTGGGGAATTTTTCAAGGAAAAGCTGGGGATGGAAAAAGGGGCAGCAGCGATAGAAAAATGCAATGAACTGAGCACGAGTGGAGAGAAATTAATATTGGTGAAAATGAAAGAGAAAGAAAACAAAGAGTTTATTTTGAGGGTGAAGGGTAAGCTGAAAAGCACCAGAGTCTATATTGAACAGGACAGAACGAGAAAGGAGAGGGAGGTCCAGAAAAGGATTTTGGAAAAAGGAAGGATAGAAAAAAGTAAAGGGAAGAAAATTAGGTATGGTGTCAATAAGTTATGGACCGTAGGAGAATTGTGGTACTGGAATGAGAAGGAGGATCCAAGATCAAAAAACGGGATGGTAACACAGAAAGGAATAGAGATATAGAATTGATTTTTTGGAATGTGGCGGGGCTGAAGAATAAGGATAAAGAGTTTTAGGAATATATTGAGGAGTTCGAGGTTATAGGACTTGTTGAAACATGGATGGACGAGAATGACTGAAAGGGGTGGAGAAAGATCTCACCGAAAGGGTGGAGATGGGAGATGTCAAATGCAGTGAAGGAATATCCGAAAGGGAGAGCCAAAGGAGGCGTTGTTACAAGAATAAAGGAGGGCCTGATAAAGGTTTATTTGGCGGAGAGAATGGAAGGTACAATATGCAGAACCCTGAAAATAGATGGTGAAGAGTGGGATATTTATACGGTTTATAATAGGGCGGGGGGGGGGGGGGGGGGGTTTTTAGAGGATACCAGAAAAGAAAGGGGGGCACACCAAAACAAAGCGTGTGCACGAGGGGGGGTCTTAATGGCTAGACAGGGGGGGTGGGGAGCAACAAAAAAGGGAGAGGGCGGTGGGACAGACGAAAAAAAGGACAAACGGAAAAAAAACAAAGGAGGGGAATAAAAAGACGGAGTGGTGGAAAGGGCTAAAAAACGCGGAAGAGCGCCGTGGAGG
>JABFQD010001077.1:0-20213 GCA_022817045.1 Psix sp. ZL-2020 | reverse complement strand
TATATATTCTTGTTACTTAATAATTGGGGTTTATGTTGATTTTAATGTGCACAATCAAAACAAATTATATTTGTTTGTACTTGGCCTCAACTTTTCAGTTTCTAATTTTTTCAGGTTAATATTTGTCTAAAATATTTAAGATATTTAATCCTGCAATTTATGCTAGCTTCTCCATTTTAAAATGTATCATATCGATCTAAACAAACTTCTTGGCTCATACAACAGATGATATTGAAACATATTTGCATGCGAATGAAATTTCTCACACAAGTAATAATTTTATACCTAAAATCGTGCTTTCGTATCTCATAATGCGAATAGCGATTTATTTTGATTTCTCCCACAAACATCAATGACATTGCCTAAGTATTATTACCAAAACAGAAATTATATCTCACTTATTTTAGTAATAGATAATCAAAAATCCAACTGAATTCTAAAAATCTCATGCTATTTTTTCAACTTTGTGCAAAATTCAAAACATCTGCAAATAATTTAATTTTGTTGGATTACAATGAATTTGTATTATATTTGAAAAAATACAATAAATCATATTCATCAATTTGAAAATTAATTTTTATCAGGGTTAAAAATAAAAACAAATAATTTTATTTTATTTTATCACATATTATCATTTTCCATCATACTGTACCATCACTCGGTTTATAATTTAAAACCTGTTTTCTTATAATATTTTACAAAGTATAAACTGTACAAAATGTCTTTTCTTTTTGAACAAATCTAAAATTCATTTTCCCTCGCATTAGATCTAAATAACGCATTAAAAAATATAATTACCGTGTTCAAAGTAATAATCTTCCAACTAAAAACATAAAAAACCTGCTTCATAAATTGGAAAACTTAATCTTTGAATCTCCTGAAAAATCAATTTCGTCGCAGTTCATCATATAGAATAAAATAATGTATAATATCACTTTAATAAGCTATACTTCAACTATAAACAAACGCGCGAAGCGCCCTTGTTCCTGAATTACCTACAAAATATGCAAACCAAATGACAGTTCAATCATGTAATTGATCGCAATTGATAAGTCACTAATAATCGAATTGAATAACCGAATATTATACACACCAAAGAACTCAAAGAAAAGCTTTAATTTACTCTAATCAAAGCTCTTCAAAATTGCAATCATTCCAACACTCAATACTTCCCTGGCAGGGTGATTTAGGCGCCATCTTCGCTCCGTGAGACAAGACGCCAAAGTACAGCCGCGTGTGCAGCGAATATATCGGCATTACGCTCGATCCGGAAAAGTCAAGTAAGCAATCGTTTTCTGCCATATTGTTTGCTGTGGAACTGTGTGTCGTTCGTGAACTGCGTCACACCTTTGCTTCGTCCTCGCTTGTAAACCAAAACCGCAACAATTCCGCGCAGTATGAAGAAAACGAAGGACGTGTCCGACGAGGACGAGTACTCCGCCGACGACCCTGAAGAAGTCGAGGGCGCCGGCTCCGAAGAGGAGTGGGCACCCAATGCATCTGAGGCTGGATCCGAAGTGAGTAACATTGCTAACGAGAGCACCTCGAGAAATGCTCTCGACTTAATTTCTACATCTTTGCGACACTTGCCAGTCTTCTGTCGATGACCTCCATTATTTTTCGCGCGAAATCTATTGTGATTTATTTGATCAATCTGACAATTTGAACGGTTGTTTTGATCGCCAAGATACATTATTGATCGAGTAGGATCGCAATGAGGTTACGTTCAAAACGATGTTAGCTGTATTTCAGTTGAATATATTTCAAAATATAAGACTGCCTAACGCTATATGCCGGCCGGCCAATGGCGTCGATAATATCTTGAACATTTATATACAAATGAATTTTCAGCAGACAACAATCGAATTCAACTTGAAATCTCATTGCCACTTGTTTATTTGAATGCCTTATAATCTTCGCAACGCTTTTTGCAGCTAAAATATCTATTGAATAAATCACTACTTCATCATTTTGATTCGTAAACTGAGAATAAGTAACAATGCTAAATGTGAATATTTGAAAAAAATTTTTCTACGTAAATATCAAATGTAATAAAAGCTTTCGTGATGTTTATAAACATGCAATTCATTTGTTGTGCAAACTGATGTTTTGTTGTTCTTTTTTATTTAGGCTGCCCGAAAAAAAAGGCCCCAAAGAAATGCTGCCAAGAAACGGACCCATTCTGAAGATGAAGATGAGGAAGAAGAGGAGGAGGAGGATGAAGAAGACGACGAGGAAGACGAAGACGAAGAGGAAAATGAGTCTGATTCCGATACAGAGAAAAAGCCCAAGCGAAAGCGACGCAAGAATGAGGAAGAGGAAGAAGATTCCTACGATGAGTTTAACGAAACTGGAGAACCACCCAAAGACTACACAGTACGTTTTCTATCCTTCTCGATCATTCACGGCTATTAAATATTATTTTTGATTGTCTCACCAAACTGTTTACAGTCTGGAGCTTTTGTTATTGCCAAAGCAGACATAAATGGCGAGAACGATCCGACTCTATGGAGGATAGATGGCAAGGCGTTGCTCCAAAAATATTTACCTTTCAAGAAAGATGACAAAACGTTATATAAAAGCACATCAACGGTAATTCATTTGACCTATTTAAAGAGATACTCTTACTAAAAGCTTATATTTTCTCGCTTTATCTTTACAATGATTTTTATTCAGTATTCTGGCTGGTCAATCAACAACAAGGACAAATATTTAGCAGCCCAGGTGACCTTTAAAGTTCAAAATAGAGAAGAAACTATAGTAGAACTGCAGACTCCTTTAGATGATCAGCAGGAAGCTGTTAAGTACGTTTCAAAATGACATTTTTCTTGAATCAAGTTCGACTTTAATATCCTACATTTTAGTTATTCGACTGTTCTTGCTTTATAGGGAGGACAAGAATTAACTTTTGAATCCAGTGGACATTGATTTTCCCGTATAACTTGATGATTTCTAAGCGACACTTCAAATAGGACGAGCGAATGTGCAAAGTATCGAAATTTCAACTTGTATGTTTATAACCGACAAGTGATCGTGTTCTTATGAATACGAGCCACATTACGATAAGTCATTGGTCATTTTTTGTACAGTGTGGAACTAATAACTATGATTATTGATTCCATTGTTTGGGATGATGTCAAGCTAACACTAACTTACTTGATTTTTATCGTTTGGTTAGCAAATGTTTTAATTTGTAAAACAACAATTCAACTCAATGTACATCCGTTTTCTGTGTTTTTCACTCTGTTTCTTTGATTCTATTAAGAGGATATCAAGACATACTAATAAACATCGTATTGAATGGATATTTTGTTACTTAAGTTGTTTTTGTTTCAAATTGGTCAGTGAAGTATTTGAAATGTTCTATACTTGATTTAAAAAGAAAATAAATTACGTTTAACAATTATATCAATGAAATGAGCTACAGATTGTTTTCTAAATATTTACGCTTTTTATTAGCGAAAGTTGTTATAAACAATGCGATGCGTTTATCATTTTTCTTGAAATATTTCTATGTGTATATAAATTTGTGTTTATTTGCGTTGACAAGAAACACATCAAAAATAGTTGACGATTTAAAATCATATTTTGAAATGTGCATTTACAAAATCGTTACAAAAATGACATGTCACTTAATAAATGTAGGCTAATTGCACAACTTTTGAAGTCATTTATTAACTGACAAAACCGAAATATAGAGAAAAAGTTGAGATTGGGAGTCGCTTATCATTGGAAACATCTGTGTAACATTTTGGAAGATGAAGTTAAATTACTGATTCGTTGATATCCTCTTAACTCGGTAATTCATTTTATACATATATTTTGTAATTCTGTTTTAATTTGTTAGGAAAAAAAATTAAACGATGGTGTAAAAAATTGACGAGTCTTGTCTATTTAGAACCTTGTGGGGTGGGATTCAGGTTGTAGAATAAATGTGAACTTCCTGATGAAATAAAATATTTATTTAGTCGTCAATTTAAATTATAATAAACAATTTTGTACACTAGATAAATTCGTATCATTTCATAACCAGAAACTAATATAAAAGGTATTAAAGAATTGGTTTCCCTCTTTGAAATTACCATTAGTATACACGCTTACTTGTAACATTAAACTAAAAGTGATTATTTGA
The DNA here is from genome assembly GCA_022817045.1 of Psix sp. ZL-2020. Taxonomy (NCBI): domain Eukaryota; kingdom Metazoa; phylum Arthropoda; class Insecta; order Hymenoptera; family Scelionidae; genus Psix; species Psix sp. ZL-2020. The sequence continues at coordinate 16,081 of JABFQD010001077.1, read as the reverse complement.
AAATTTGAGCTTTTTGCCTTGTATCAAGATGTTTTGGCCATTTATCTACGTATTATTTCACGCATATTATGCAATTGAAGTTAATTTTATGATTACACTCACGTATGTCAAATAGTCAACCACTGTTTTAAGTAACTTTTATTTCATTATACAAATTCTTGATTTGATTATAACTCTGTATAAGAATATTAATATCATAATTTCACTTCTTGTATCCCAGGTTACAAAAATTGATCTTATTTAAGTAAACTAAATTGAATGATAATAAAATGGTATTGTTTAAGTGTAGCTTTTAGTTTATAATTTAGAACAGTCTTTTTGTATCCTAGGATAAACTTAAACAATCTAATTTAGTGTCAATTTCACATTTCAACGCGTAACAAAATTGGATTCAATCTATATAAAACTCAGTCGAGGTAATAAATGACTTCGATTTAGAAAAATAAATAATAAATTGTTCCAAACAATTTATCAAATTCATCGAGATATACAGAGTAGAAAAAACTATATTACCATTGAAGTTCGTAGTACATAGTTAAGGGTCTTAACGATTAGAATTTAGGTTATACTTTCAACGATCTACTCAGTTCAATGTACGCTTCTTGTAAATGATATTACAACACTAACATTAAAAGTATAATTTCTCTCATCACTTGTATAACTCGCATCGCAACTTATCGTCATGCACGATTCCACAAATCAAATTAATACAGTGTGCGTTTTGTAACAGTATATAAGAATTATTTCCTTACGACTAATTTGACAAAAAATCTAGAAAAAGTTGTCTTATCACTTGAACAAATGTAGCAATTGAAACAATGATTATTTTTCATTTAACGGTTGCTCATTCAACCAAAACAAGCGTTGATGAATTGACAAATATATTAGAAAATGGGTACACTTTTGATTTTTGTCGTTCGCAAATGAAAAAAACGCTGAAGTAAAGTTGATCTAAAATTGAAATGTACTCATGATTGAGCTTAAGGTAAATTGCTTATCAAATGAGAGAATAAGGCAGTGGATTTGTCCAGTAGTAATTTGATTTCATCTATGATAGTTGACTTATCGAAAACGACAGTTTATACATATACATATTGGTCATTACAGACGTTAGGTTTTCCTTTTTATAGCCTCCAAGTGCTATAGTTGAATTATAGCTATGGAAAATACAGGATTCAATAATATTCGCTTACTTTGAATGCGAGAATGACTTGGATAAAGTAAAGTTACAAAGATTACATTGTCATTACATTTACATTACAGTCACTTTAATACATATTACTGTGATTACTTGCGAAATTGAAATGTTAGTTATTAGGTGCCCACAAGTGGTCACGTTATTTTTCAAATTTGAATATTGCATCTGTGTAATATCACTCGGTTTTTTCTATTTATTTATTTATTTACTAAAAGAATTCGACGCGGTGTTGAGCTAAAACCCAAAGTAAACTATACTTAAAACTGGTTCCAAATTATGCTCTGTTTGTCTGACAACGTTGAGATATAATATACCGAATGCCGAATTCATTTCAGCGCAGGAAAATTGCATTAAAAATTGGATGAATCTATTTGAATAGTTTAAAATATGAAACTCAATTCAGTATGTTTCATCACAATCTAGTAGTAAGAAATATCAGTCCTGTTTAAATACTACAACAATAATTCTAAGATATGTAATTATTTCAAATATGAATAAAGACAACTAAAATTAATAACAATCAATTGCAGAATCTAAATTTATTCGCTTTCGATAGACTAAGACAACAAAGCGTTTGTAACAAAAAATATCAAAATTGCGAGTCAAAATTTGAAATGATATGCCAACATTGATAGTAACTTTCCCCTGAATCATTATAAATAGTAAACAAAAACAGAAGTTGTACGTCTAAAATTTTTACAAATTGACGAACGCAGACCGTTTTCACAACAACGATCAAACTATTTTTACAATCACAATTTTACAATATATACACGAAAGTTCATTCGATTAAACATTAAAAAATGCATTTCCCAGTTCCAACACAATTCTCACACTGAGAAGTTGTCCCACTCAGAAAAGTAACTTCTTCAACTGTTTCATAAAATTTGTAACTTGCTTGAATTGTACATTAATTTGATTTGTTTTGTTCCAAACTATCCAAGTAACGTTCCGCATCTTCATCAGTAATCCTACGCTGCTTTTTAAGATTTGCTCTTCGATTATGCACATCTTGAGGTCGGTTGTCTGTCCTTTGATCTTGCGTTTGACCATCTCCCTGGTTTGTACCAGAATCGTTTCCCTTTTTATCGTTCTGAGACGAATTATCCATTATTTCGCTGTCCTCTTCAGATTCGATTGACGCAGAAGTTGAATTTTGAAGTTCGATCAATTCGCCGTCTTTAGCGAAAACAAATGACTTTTGACCTGAAAGCATACAATTCATGAACTACATAAACCACAACAATAAATAAACCCACCCACAAGCAGCAAACAAATATCAATTGTAACGTTTCGAATTTGCCTAGTCAGAAATAATCACAATGCAACTTACTGGCTTGACAATAACTTTATTCCGTCACTGATTTGTTAGTAATAGTAATTAGCAGCTATTAATACAGCGGGATAGTCAATCTGTACAAGAACTGTTGCCTTCGAACGTCCACAGAGCGAGACTTTGAGTTGGGAGAAATTGTTACTTCCATAGTTTGTAATCTAACTATTTAATGAGCTTTTTAAAATGGAAAGGCAATTAATTCAAGTTTGACCATTTTTGTAGACATATTGTAATGCGTTTTTTATCAAAGAGATACAGAAAAAGTCATTCTTAATTATGCAACAGTTTAATTAGTAGAATTTTGTGAAAAACTTTGCTCAATCTATGTCTGACTCACAGTCAAGATATTTGTATTGATAAATTGCAATCATCGCATTGCAATTTATCAAGCTGCAATTTCAACGATTGCTACAATTCGGTGCAAAATAACGTCATTGTCAAATTCATGGTTGTAATTTGTTTTCAGTGAAACGGAGTAGTTTGCAAGTGGACGGACGGAGTTTGATGGGAGGCGTGATTTTCCGGACGTTTTTCTAATTCCAAATTACCTATAATCATTCGTTTATTACGCATATCTGGACTCTTCGACCGAGGTTGTTCCAGAAAGTGCCTGTTGTCTGGTGACAAGACTGAAAATTTGTTGTCAGACTTGAAGTGTTCATTGATGATATTATTCTGACCATCTCTTTCGTGGCTGTCGTGCTCATGTAAACGTTCCATAATTTTCTGAACGATTTCTGATGGAGCTACATACGGCGAACCTGAAAAGCGAGCAGATTTGAAAGTCATTATTTGTGGCAAACAATTGCGTCAAACAAACAATTGCAAGTGACAATTGACACAACCAATAGCATAAATCATAAATCATTGCGTGAGGTAAACAATCGCAACAAAATCTCATAGTGAAGAAATTGTGTAAAAAGTGCAAGCACGTTAAATAACTCAAATCAGGCCAAAATCAACTTGATCAACTACTGACGATAGGTCAGAAATTGTTCGGTGCGATATCTCATAATTTCGAACAAGCCATGTAATTTGCATTTGTCGTACAATTCATGCTTTCGTTCATTTCATGCTCTTCGTTTGAAAAGTGGTCAAATGAAAATGAAAGATCAATATCATATTTGTGTAAAAATCAAAACAAAATTGATTGATTTGTTATGGATTGTATGTTTAGAAAAGAAGCTTCGTTATCAGTGACAGCTGAAATGTATGTCTGCAAAAAATAAATACACACATTAGCTAACAATTTACAGATAAATTGTGTATTATACAATGCGTTACGTAATACAATTTTCAAATGACAACAAACATGAGAAGGTTCTTTTCTAGAATATTAAAGCAATCTAATATTACTTACAAAAACAATTTTGAACGAAACGTCAACGTTATATCACAACGAATAACTTGAAGACACTGTTATCTGCGACATATAGTCAATAGCAAAAATAATTCGAAATTGTCAAACTTACATGTATCCGGTTCATTAACGTGTTCAAATTCATACACATGATAAGCAGAACAAACATGCGAAATGTGTTTGGTGAAAATAAAAGGCAATCGGCAAATGTTGATTTCAACAATTTCGAACAATTTGTTCTTATCGAACGGCAGCAACAATAACCAAAAGTAGTTTTTCTAGCGATCAAAAAAACATCCACAGTAAAGTCAAACAAAAGGATGAAAACGCAAGATAAAGATCATTGAAATAAATTCAAGTGAGTGAACACAGTGAAGATCTATCAATATCAAACTCGTCGCAAGCTGACGACATTCATCTTTAGACTTACGAAGTCACTAGGTCCACAAAGTCTATGTCTTGGCGCACGACTCGGCACGCATAACGTACCATTGCTTCCTACAAAATCATCATTATCTTGCAGCGTTTTATAATACAGAGCAATTACATGTCTTAGTCATTCATTAAAACAGTTGAACAATTATGTTTACGACTATCTTAAACACTCGGTCTTTCGTTTTCTTTCTAATTTGAAAGAAACTGACTTTTACATCAGCTTTGTTGAAGTTCACTTATTTCAACTCAAGGTCATCTTGCAAATAACCTTCTTAGCGCCTGATACGAGAGCCAAATTTTGAACAGAACATTTTCCCTCGAAATAAGAAATAACGATTCCCATTTTTGACTATGCGTTTATTCCTTGAATTATATTGTATCGCTGTTTAGAAAAGTCCAAAAACGTGTATTTTAAGACAGCCTCTTGCTTTACTGTACATCTTTTTCAATAGAAATCTTATAGAGAACTGTAAATTATCGTATCATGTTTTAAATCATTTCAAATTTCTCGCCAACAATTTGATTCTTTTAGTATGTGTAGTAACATTCTTACATAACATGTGAGTGACTTAAATACACGAATTACATATGGGATGATTAGGTATCCCAGAATTGAGTAAACAGCAATGAATAAAACCAAACAATAAGTACTAAATTAAAGAAAATAATGTACAGCATTCTTTGAGGGCATTTTTTTCCATTTCTAATATTGTAACTTTTGTCTTTTCAAGAGTCGCGCGAAGATCTATTCATTTGGTTAGTTTTCTATAATATTCTAATTATAGTCACTTTTACTCCACATTCTGCAACGAAAACGATCGCTAAAATTAAAATCACGTTCTGTTAAATTTGATATTTACTTAAAGGTTCGTAACGACGTCAACAATTTTTGGATGTGTACGAAACATACGATTTCAGAGTAATTCGAAAATTCGAGTTATTTTGAATAGCGGTAAAAAATGAATTAAAGACTATTTTCAAAATAATACATTGTTTACGATTGTAATATATTCACAGTGAAAGTAACATTATGAAATCATCATAAAAATAACAAGTCAATTAATAAAGACCTATTTACATAATCGAGACAAAATGAAAAAAAAAAAAGAAAATATCGAATTAACAAGATATTCATCAATGATAATAAACAAATTCAAATAAATAACACAAATTACATTCAAAATATTTTGCTCACTTATTTTCGTAAATGGACAATTCTTTTTAGTCGTTTATTACTCTTCTGCTTCTTCTGCAAGACGACATTTAATTGACTTTCTACAGTTTCTATTGTACGATTTTGCTATAAATATAAAAATGACTATAAAATATTAGATGAATATAAATAAATATGATAAAATATTGTAATCAGAAAGTAATGAACATTCATAGATTGTATTTGAATATCTTTATGGTGTTTTATCATACGCCAACCGATGATTAAAAAAAAGAAAAATGAACGATACAAAAAGGCAAGAAAACCACTGCCCAATATAATTCATGAAATGTCTCTTCATAGTTAGCATTAAATTTGAGCATCAACTCTGAAACTAGAAGAATTGTAAATTGCATAAAAAGCAGTTAACTTTGTCCGTTACTTGATTTAAATATCAACGCAATCTTAATTTCAATCTCAGCGTTGAGTTTATTTTTAGCATGGATTCTCGAAGTAGAAATAATAAATTTGTTTAAAACAAGCCCTAAAGTTGAATCCAATTGGATGAAAATAGAAGCAAACGTAGGAGGCGCCCCCGACTGGTTTGGTGGATAAAAATTGGTAGGCGAGAGAAAGAGAGTCTCACCAGTGAGTCCTCGGTAGCCCAAGGACGCAGAATCCAGGGACTCGTTAGTGGCTTGTTGATGGCGAATGAACTCATTGATGTCTATACCCTTGAGATTGGAGGGTTTGAGAAAGCGCTTGGGAATGCGAGCCAGTGGTCCATTGTCCTGAGGACTGTTAGGACTGCCTCCGAAGCCGAGACTCAGCAGGATCGCTTCCGGGTCTGCTCTGCGGAGCTCGAGCAAACTCTCGACGCTACTGCAGTGGCTGCTATCCGACTGAACGCTGAGGTCCCTTGGCAACTTGGTGTTAGGGCTGAAAAAGATAATTTCCAATGAGAACCGTCTCATAAAGAAGGCGTTGCGTATGCAAAGTTATAATGAACATAGAAAAAAGTGGAGAAAAGTAAAGTGAAATAAAAGGAAGATAAAAAAAGGTGAAAAAAATGTTTGTTCAAGAGGTTCCGCTGAGGATCCAGTGAAACGTGTTTTCGGATGAAAAAGTGTCCTACCATAACTTCCCAGGCATAATGGCTGGAGAATTAGGAACTGATACGGATACAGTCATATTTGGTTCTTTGACTCTTTGACTAGTTTGTACTAGTGCTGTTTGAGGCTCGTCGCTACTTTGGGCTGCGACGCTTTCGTCGCAGTGCTCAGTTATGATTTTGGTGGAAGGTATCGAGTCAACCCATTGCTGCACTGGTAAGGCATTCGCGCGTCTCATCTCCCAGATGCCGCGCAGCCAGTCTGTTACCCGTAAAACTGCCTCGGCGCTTAGATTGTCTGGCAAAAATGCATATCGTTTAGAACTTGTGTTACTCCCTTACAGAGCGTGGATGTTTAGTTTGTCTTTGAATGAATCAATTGGTTTATCTTATTAAGTTGTACGTTATGGCAAATGAGCGAGATGCAGTGAGAGACGGAGAAGATGATGGTATGTTTGCTGTTGAGCCTCGAGTCGGCGTGGAAAACTGTTGATGCTCGATTGGTGCTGCTGCCAGTGAATTGAGGCAGTTGACAAAATGATTACGACTCGGGTTCTGAAGCAATTGGAAACATGCAAATGACACGTTTTGTTCTGGTGAGACAGAAAAAATGTTTCAGCTCACAATTACCACAATTCTATTTGACTGCTGTATAAATTAACATACATTGTTGAAGGATTCTATTAGACTCGCAATTTTTCAAGACAATGCTCTAACTAGAATATACCTAAATTCAAATCAGCCGTTGTTCGGTGAACAGCAATCTAAACGATCAGCTCATTCAATTGACAAAAGTATTCAAATCAAGGTACCTTCAAATAAACAGCCGTTGCAAACAAAAAGTGACACTAGTTGCTGAAAAATACAAACTTGCTTATCGCTCGTAACTCGATTTTCTCGTTTGGCTGAGCAGCCGCACATTCGCCAGACTGAAAATCAATTACATCAAATCGTCGCCTCGCACTGCCAGGCCTCATTACTCAAATGAACAAGGAAAGAAAAAAAGGACAAACGTAAAAGAAAGATAAAAACCTGTACTCGACGTCGCCGAGTCTATTTTCATCCCGCGACTACGTTCGATCGCGCTCGCAATTATCATTATACAGTTGCGCCCGAGTCGTCACAACCTCGGACATTTCAATTTTGACGTGTGCGTTTTCTCTCTGACGACATACCATCAGTTTGACGTAAACGCCGACGAGTTATTGCAATTCACGCGACCAACTGTCCGCGATCTCGCCTCGACGAGGCTCTCACTTTTTGCTTCGACTTTTCCTCCGGACAGGTTAACGTTTTGTTTACAAGTCAGGCTGTTACCACTCGGCCGAGATAGGATCAACAATTTGTTTACAATAAGCTGTCTCTCTCCGGCTGAAGAATGATGACAAGTGAAGAAGAAGAAGAAGAAGACGAGTGCGTGACAGAAAGAAAAGAATTTGGGCTGTTTGTTTTGACAGAAGGAGAGCGGTAAACAAACGGCAGAGGGTGCGGGTGAGCTAAGCCAAGGCGAGTCGCGCGCTGACAAGCGAAAGTACCTGGGTCCATGTCGTCCTGGCGGCAAGAATCAACAGAACGTAACTATTAGAACGTTGTGTTTTCGCTCACTGAGCGACTGGTCGATAAGACAAAAAAAGCCACGGTTCAATAAAAACAACATAACGCCTAGCGGGAGCGGGGGAGAGCGGGGGGGCCACACTCACCGAGTGGTCTGGATCGCTCGGTCGCCCGTCACGTCAACGCCTCGGCCATGCTCGCTGCTGCTACCGACTGCTCCGATCGCGAGACCTCCGCCGATCACCACTTGTTAGGTGTCGCGCTTGCTGGGCCGCGCAATCCTATATACCATCGCCCACGGTGCAACTAATAAGGTGTAGGCATTGCGCATGCTGCTGTCGGCGCATGCGCCGCAAGCTAGCTACGTGCAATTGTTGAGCGCGACGGTTAAAATTGCGTTGCAAATTGAAACGCAAAATTTGTTTCTTTATCAAATAATATTTTCATTACTTCGGTATGAATAATTGTAACGTATAGAATATTTGAAATCGAAGTAAAATAAATGTTTTATTTAACAATAACCAACAAAATCAACGACCTTCGGGATATTTTCATCTGTATTTAATAGAAATTAAATATTTATGTGATTATGGATGTGTGTTTTTATTTATGTGTTTATTATAAACAGGCGTTTTTATTACATTCGTTTATGTTGTTCTATATGAATCCTAAGTATTTATCATGATAAATTGAAATATTGATTCTGCTTTTCACAGAAAACATATTCTCATGCATAAGCCGAGACTTTGAAACAGCGCGCTCATGGGGATATTTTATGAACTATCACTGCGCATTGTTGGGATTGAATCACCTTGTTACTTGCACCATGTTATATATTATCATGGTATATACCAGGCATATACCATCGTCGCGCCGAGAATGAGCGCTCACTTCTTCGTTCGAGCAGGTGGCGCCAGTGTTGAGTGTGCCGCTACGAGAAAACTTAAAGTTTGAATGAATCTTTTCGAAAAAAGATTTTTCACTGAACCCAAGTCGATCGATTAGCATTTTTGAATGCTCTGTAGAATGTCTTGTTCGGCAGCATTGATTTGTCGTTAAAAATATGTACTCTTAATAGAATATAAATAAACACGTTTGATTCTTGAGATTCACAAGTGAAAATCAATTTGAATTCTTCGTTACCTTTATATTCTCATTATTGTTATTAGAAAATAGGAAATTATATATTCTGTATGTACTGCGCAAAAAAGAATACTGGTCTGAAAATAAAATAAAACCTAATCAAACAAAATATAGCTCTGCGATGATGTAATTTTATTCTGCGTTATAATTAAACCCTTGTCTAAATATTACAAAATCTCATGAAATATGCAAAAATGATGAATTGCAAATCAAAATTTATAGCTTAATGAATCCCGGTTTATCGAACGGCTAATACATAGTCAAAATCAGGCAAACAAATTTACATATTTTTGAGACGCAAAAACTCCTTGAACAAATCAAAGTGAAACATAATTTTCTACATTCATATTTGCATAAATATTGACACGATAAAAACAAATGCTTTTTTTTCATTAATTTCATTTATTAGTTATTAATATGTTTATTGCTCAAAAGCTTGAACTTGAATTCTTTTTCGTATCCGTTTCAAATGTTATCCTTATATATGGATCGATATTAGATTAGCGCATGCGCGTGTTCCAACTATGTTCCTTAGATGTCCTGTAGTGTTCATTAGATCCATACGTGAAGCTAGAGCGTTGTTTCTAAATCAACAATGTACGAACTTTACGGGGTCCATCGTGATACGATGGTTTACCATTCCTCAAGTCCCGCGCGGAAAGAAGTTGATATTTTAGAGGTACCTGAATGCATGTACAGCATACAAATATTTGGAATGATTTTGTCGAAGAATAAATGACAATTAGATTTCAAATCAGGTTTTGCATAAAAATATAAAATCTAGCTAAACAGAAATTTCATCCATTTTTCAACAATTATTGAGATCTAAAATTAAAATGTAAAAAAAATCAAAAGCCGACATTTTTGTTTGCATGCGCAAATTTATTATTTATTTTGAAATGTTATTGGAGTATATGAACGAATTATATATAACAAGCGAAATCATTTGCAGACATGTCTTCAATTATCTTCGCCGGAATTGATGCGAAAATTGCCGAACGGGGATGCTATGAATCATTTAAAAGATGACATGGTATCGACGTCTTACGATAAGACCAAAAAAGTCACAGAAAATGGTAAGCAGTGTTAATTGGATTATTTTGAACTGCGCAGTCAGTGATTCAGTTATGATATCTTTTAGTGAATGTTTCCGGCCGCAAGTGGGCTGTGACAGTTGGTTTTTTTTTCTTCGGCTGCATCCTGGTCGCCGGCATTGGTTTACCTTTCGCTTTAGAATTAAGAAGCTCTCATTTTCTGGAAGCGCGTCTCCAAGTTGTCCGACGAATATTATCTGAAACACCTTTAATAGACGGGTAATTGTGAAATAATAATAACATAACGTGTGGAGGCCTCTCCCCACCCTCTTTTAATTCCACTATATCTATCTATCTAGTTTACCTTACATTATTATAAAAAAACATATATGGTAAATTCAATTTTATTTTTCAGACACAACGAGTTTGCATGGAACCTAAGAAAACATCGTGGAAATACAAAAATCCGTGACTTCCCATTTGACCAGGATCTTTCTCAGAATGTAACTTGGGGTCCGCAATGGCAAACTGATTTACCAAGGTTGCAGCAAGGCATCGTTAGTGCGCAGTTCTGGTCGGCTTATGTGCCTTGCGAGGCCCAGTTCTTAGACGCCGTTCAGCTGACTTTGGAGCAGATCGACATGGTCCGTCGACTCACCTCTAAGTACTCTTACAAAATGAGACTCGTGACTTCGAGCGAGGAACTAAGGCAGGCTCACAAGGATAACATAATCGCTAGTCTCGTGGGAATCGAAGGCGGACACAGCATCGGCGCCTCGATGGCTGTACTCAGAAGTTTTCATCTTCTTGGGGCTCGTTATATGACCTTGACTCACGAATGCAATACACCTTGGTGTGTTCAATAAACATTAAAAGAAATAATAATAATACAATAATAACAATAATAATGGTCGTTTCAATGGAGATTCATTCGAATTGAATTTTAAAATGAAATTAGAAACTAAATATGAAATGATTTTTTGTTATTTTTTATTACGTCTGTAGTATTTTCATTGTATTTGCTTTTTGTATGAATATTAAACGGTACAAATGATCTGTTATCAAAAATATACTTCTTTGCTATTTTTCAACTGAAACCACAAGTTTGAAATTACTTTTTTGATAATTTAATGAAGATTATTTGCGGGTTATTTTGACGACTGTATATAATGAAATTGTTTCAATTTGATTTTAGGGCTGATTCAAACCTAACAGAAGATCCAAACGAAGACATAGCTTTGAAATTTCATAGTAACGGCTTGTCTGACTTCGGCAAGGCTGTTGTAAAAGAACTGAATAGACTTGGGATGCTGATTGATTTGTCTCATGTTTCCGTTCAAACTATGCGCGACGCTTTGGCGATCACGAAAGCTCCTGTAATCTTTTCGCACAGCGCAGCAAAAGCACTTTGCAATTCGTCCAATAACGTTCCTGATGATGTGCTGCGCAATCTGGTGAGTTTCTACTCGCTCAGATCTCCGCGATCGCTAAATATTCTCCATTCAACAAATTATATTCACTTGATCATTTTTAGTCACTCAATGGGGGCCTTATAATGGTCAGCTTTGATAGTGCACACCTCAATTGCGGAGACAAAGCTTCTATGCATGACGTCATAGGTAATGTTTAAATCATACTCTAGAAAGCTGAACATTTTATTGTTAATTGAATTAATTTAATTTTATTCAATGAAATTTAAACATTAATTTAAGCTCACATAAACTATATTCGCAAAATTGCTGGAGTGGACAGCGTAGGTTTGGGCGCCGGGTATGACGGTATCTCAAGGTCAGTGCTTTTTCATTCTTTTTTAATTCACTAGATGAGTGAGCGCGCCCTCTGGGCGCTTCGCCTCTGGTTTCTGTATGATTTCATTTTTATTATAGTGAAAATTGAACAAATATATAACGATTGGTCCGACTTATTATTCAAATAACAAATATCGTATTGTAAAACGTAAATCAATTGTTTTTTTTACTACAGAAGGAGTAAACAATCCTAATTTACCATTATAAATGACCATTAATTTATAATTCATAACGCACTGAAGTTAGGCATGTAATAAAATCTTACCTACTGCAACTTCAGAGCGAGCTTAACTTTATAAGAATGAACAAAATCATTTTTCGAGATATTTTTTTTTTTGAATTATTATTAAATAAACAAGAAAATCTAAATAAACATTTGTTGAAATAAATAAATAGCTGATTATTTAATGTTTGTAGTCCTCCGACTGAACTTCCTGACGTTTCCTGCTATCCCATGTTGCTCGCGGAATTAACGAGAGACAGACAGTGGTCGGCATCTGACATTAAGAAACTCGTCGGAGGCAACTTGCTTCGAGTTTTAAAAGAAGCAGAAGACCATGCATTGGCGCTGTCTAACCAATTTCCTGCCGAGGAATGGATTTCTAAGGATTTGGTCGAGGATACGCTGTACTGTCGTTATCATAATGTTTAAAGGGTATACGTTCAACCGAACGGTTGTAAAATCTTGTTTATAGTACAATCAAGGGGACAAACAAACTATCTTCAAATAATTATTGTAAAAATTATAATAATTATTAAGAATACTTCAAATCTTAGATTTTGGAAGGTTTGTTTTCGCAAACATACGAGTTTTTTGTCCCTTAAAATGTCTTCGTATTAATTATATTTCTATTTTATATAGTTTATTTTGTATATTCTTATTGAGATTTTGACTATTGTGATACATTGAAGTGCATTTTGTACATTGTATGATTTGAGTGATTAATCAAGTTTACAGTTTGTTGATATACAATTTTGGAAGAGCTGATGTGATTCGAAATGAACAATTTTAATATATGTAGTAATAGTGTAAAAAACTGATTTATACAAATTTGAATATACAACAGAATGTTATAAAGCACAAAATGATGATAATTTTGGAGACTAAGAAATAACTTTGACAAATACCAAATTATATTTAGTGGATAATGAAGTCTAATGAGCAACTTCGAGCTAAATGTCTGTCTACAGTATCGTATGAATTTGTAAATAGAATTTTATAGGAGAAACGGCTATTTCAAGATTGTCTTCAAATTTACTACGATACATTCTTATTTATGGTTATTTTTATTCTTACCTTCGACTGAACAAACTGACATGTAAATGCAAGTGTATTTATTACACACTGTATTATATACAATTAAATTCAAATATTTATATAATACACATATGAAACTATGAACAAATGATATGATTACTTTTAGAAATCTAACAAACTGATTGCTTTTGCGAAAAATACCATTTATTATAAAGGAGCATGTAAAATAATTAAGACATTTTGTAATAAAACAATTTGTTTTCAAAAAGCGTATCTTTTATTAAAAATTCATCTACACAAACTTTCTACACATTTGTGAGTTTTTGTTGAGACAAAAAGCTGAAAATGTTTTTTGGAATCAAAACTCTAATTGAACTGATGTATAAATGTTGTTGCCAAGCGAGTATGGGGATTTATCAATAAAAAGGCAACATTTTGACGATGATTGGCTTTATGTGGAAAATAGCTTGTGTCGTCGGATTTTGTTGCCACTACTTCAAATACGATTGTTTGTATAGACAATTTATCATCGTCTGTTTTCTGCACTCTAACCAAAAAAGAAACAGTAAAATGAATAAATAAATAAACCATGTTATTTATTATTATTAATTTGATACAGAAAATGACGAAGTTTTACGAAATTGTATTGTATTTACATAAAAAGCATTATCACAACTGATATTAATACGTTTATAATATTCAAAGTTCTTTTACATACCGTATAAGATCTTTATAAAAAGATTTAGTTACATCAAGATAAGGTTTTAAATCGTCTTCGTATTGGCAAAACAATCCTCCTATAACTAATAACTCAAATATGCGAAATATGAATTCTTCTTTTTCATTCGAATTATACAGGTTATAGTGTTGTGATTCTTCATCTAACAAAGCCTGTAAAAATGAATATTTAGTTCATTTTCGTACATAAACGTTTATCAAATGATCATGCAAAAATGAATGTTTGTACAGCTTGAAGGTTATTTGCGACAATGAATTCGTCAATTTCGTTTTGATAAGTGTTTTGAATTGTCCCTGACGACCAAACAACTTTGTTATCTGGATCTTTAAATTTGTCAAAAAATGACATATTTGTAGCTGTGCAAGGAATGTATTTTAAATCAACATTTTTTGCTGAAAATCCTGAAAGATCGCAATTATTAAAAAGTTATTGCTTAATAATTCGACAAAATTAAATATACAAACAAATCAAATACTGCATTCAAAAACAAGGTATTTACCTTCCACGATCCATTTATGATTAACTTGAGTCCTCAAAGTTTTCACGACCGCGTCATTTTTAAAGAAAGACTAAAATAGAGAAAAAATATGATTCATGACATTTTGCAAATGTAAATGACATGAATTCATTTATTCATACTTCTCCCAAGTGATATTTGTGATAAGATTGGAATGATTCATTGAATGAATATTGTTGGAAACTCAAATTGTCCTTCAAACCCCTAGAAGTTACAAAAATAGAAAATCATTGTTTATAAATATGAAGAAAAAAGGCATCAATTTCAACGAATTGTTATAACGTACCATTTGTATAAATACTCTTGTGTCTTTTGATGGTAAATATTAGGTAAATTGATATTTTCTAAATGTATAAACGTAAATGTTGGATCCAGCTCCATGTCTAAATACACAGTTGAGTTGCTATAGCAATCAGCGTTTGCTATGGCACATTTATGTAAATATTCAAAAATGAAACGAATGTGAAATTTCTTCATTTTTTAACATATTCATTTTTGTATCATTCTTATGACCCATGACAAATAATTTGATGATATTTAAATCTAATTCATGCTAAATAAGAGGTGCAGGTATGAACAAAAAAATAGTTAACTAGATAACGTCCCTAGTAACCAGACGTTATATAAAACGATTTGCATAAAATTAACACAAATCTAACACCTCGTTAACTTGTAAAATTTACATAAATTGTTCGCAAGCATCACTTTTAAAAAGTGAAAATTGTGGAAAATATTAAATGAACAAAACTTCAAAATTGTTGATTTTCAACAACTTTGTCATTTTGATTGTTTTATACAATTTATGTAAATTATGCAGGTTAGAGTACGTATTGTAACATTCGTGTAAATTCTATGTAAACAATTTACATAAATCTTTGCATACAATTTACATAAAAGTTGAATAAATTTAGTTATCGGGGGTATTTGATATATCTACGTATAATAACCTAAAAATAAAAACTAAATTACATCATACATATGGTGTATAAATAGTAAAAAAAAAGGCAATAAATTTCAAATGTGTATGATCAATTCATTCAACGCCCCCTAATGAGTTTCATATAAATCGCAATCTGCCCACACGTGTGTCAATTGCGTAGGTGTTCATTCACGTAAAGAGCAAAAATACACTCGCATACGTGTCCATTCCTTCTAATCCTACCAACCCCCAGGATTAGAAAAAATGATATGAAATTGTTCATTGATAAAAAACTTACCTGCGTTGTTTCAATTTTGTTTAATTTAAGTGTTTCAAATATTACAAAATTAAATAATAAAATACAATTGGCAATTAAACGAATAATTTTATTCCAATTAAAATATTATTCCGCAGAATTTCCCTAGGGTTACCTCATTCTTAATTTATGAGTAGCTTTATGTTACCGCAGAGAATTTTACAAAATCAATTTTTTTAAGGCTTTTTAATGAATACATA
>JABFQD010001076.1:0-20216 GCA_022817045.1 Psix sp. ZL-2020 | reverse complement strand
TCAATACTTGCTAAATTTGAGTAAATAATTAGAAAAATAGAAATTTACGTTAATAAAGTTGAATAGTGTTTCTCTAAAATTGTAAATTCGAAAAATTATACATAACAAATCTCGAAGCATTTGTCATAAAATATCGATCAAATAAGATCAAGGCAATTTGGGAAAAAAATTTTTTTCATAAACTATTACCATTGAAATTCATTTTTAAACCTTTTTCTCTTGTAAATTTTGTCAGTTTTTCGTTTTCTTGTACCCATAGTTGATTTTCAGATATGACTTAATATGGTAAACACGATTATTGAAATGAATACGTTCATAAAATTTTTAATTCATACATAAATTAAGTTAATTAATTGTGTATAAGTAAATTAGAAAATTTAACATATTGCAAAAAAACAAAGATGTTTTCTCATCAAAATTACTTAAAAATGAAATATGTGAGATTGATTTTGATTTTAATCATGATTTTGAGGACTAAAAATATTCCCTTCAATTCATATACAAGAAGCGAAACATTTCAGTGTTAATCTTATTATTTATTGATTAAAAAGTATATTTTTTGTTCAAATAATCGTACAACATCAAACAACTGAGAACAAATGTGCACTTATGTATTGATTTATTATATATTTAGTTAACTTTTCTTAATGTTGATTACAAATGAGTATAAACTTTTATATTTTTTTTTAAATATTTGTCAATTTTTTCAGAATCCAATAGTTTTATATTTTTTTCGATGTAAATATTAATTATATTTTAAAATATACCACACTGTAACAAAAGTTATAGTAGAAATGTAATATTTTAAATACATCAAATTTAATTATTATTCTATAAAACAACGCATATTGAATAATGTTAAAATTTGACATTCTCTTAACGATTGATTCAAGCTCTAGTAATATTAAAAGTTGCCTTTCTAAAATTTGTATGCCTATTTCATCCTCACACAATATTGACTTTGAAAGCCCTGGAGCGCCACATTAGAAGATCCTATAAGTCTTCTAACAATATCTTGACATAAGGTGCATCATTGTCGACAGCTTCACATTTGTCCATCTGTAACCTTGCTGCATTAAAAGTCTAACCCTAGAAAAGGTATGTAGAACAAAATTTCTTCCTACCGGCAGCTACATCAACAGTAGCGATATATGGCAGCCAATCATGATAAGAAAAAATGGCCACTGACTGAATAACTATAGGTTAGGCTTAAATGATATTTAATTGATTATCAACAATTGAACAGCAAACTAGCTAAGCAGCAGTTTCACTTTGTACTGATTTGGTAATTGTTTAATTGTTACAATAACACGTAGACGAAAAAGTTCAAATAAACCATTTAAAAAGTAGAAAAAAATTTTTTTTCGCCATCGGATTTTCCAAAGATTGAAAAATCAATTCTAAAACATGTATAAAATAATATAATATTACTAAAAAATTAAAAATAATGTTAACAGATTTTAGATAATGCTGCAACTTTACATTCAGCAGATAGAAAATAAAACTAAACAAGCAAATTTAGATTAATAAAATACATCAATCTTTATACGAAACTTAAATGAAAAATAATTATTATGATATTTATCATAAGAATTATTCAATTTATCAAATTACTTAATATTTGATTTAATTATAAAATATGACATACTTAAACGATTGAAACAACTATATATCCAAATTTGACAGTTAATAAACTTAAGCTCATCAGCCATCAAGCAATTTTCGGGAACGAAAGTGAGAAAAAAATGAATCGAAAAACGAAAAGTGCATATTTTCTTTGAAAGGATAAATGTTCTAAAATAATACTGCTTATAACTCCGATATATACATATAATCCGATATAACCTTGAACGATTCGACATTAAAAAAAGTTTACTGAAATTGTACTTTAGCAAAAGTTTGCTTTATATAACTTATAACTATATTGAAAGACAAAAATAGTAGATAACAATCATAAATTCTTTCTGTTTCGGAAAAATAATGTAAGTACTTATGTTTAAATAGAAACGTCAATTGAAAACTAGTTGCATAACTTAATACTATATACAGAGACAGTAATAACATAACATTTAAAAAATAATAATACGTGTTATAAACTCAAAACACGATTCACTACATCTTAATCATAAACTTTCGATTATAAAAAAGTTCATGAGACTCTTAAGTTGGCTGTTAGTCATCATACAGCATTATCGTGACTAAAGGCTCATCAGGTTCAGCGTCATCGGGAGCAGGCGGTGATGCCGATCGTAGGGTCGTTAGCTGCTGTTAGTTTTAGCCGGTTTTCACCCGACGGCTATGAACTAAATTCCGCGGAAACACGTACGAATGGGCACCTGTGTCTTTCAAAAACTCTTTCTCACCATTTTTGTCAAGAATAAGCGACGCGCGCCAGGGTAATTTACATGTCACTATCAGGGATTGCCTTGTCCGTTTCCCGCGTGTGACGAACCAGGGACAAAATTATGCGGCTGGTTGCATTTATAAGCGGGGTTCCCAAACCCATGGTGATACCAATACGTATCACCAAAACATATAAATAATACGATGACACTTATCGACTTATGAGTTGCGCGGATGAGCGCAACTCGATACTACAGAGTGATGAGGTTACGGGAACGACTACCAAACTCAGACTGCCAGTTTTTCTATTCTCTTCACTTTTGAAAGCATGTATAAACGAAGCATTTGTACATTGTTAAAAGGAAAGTTATTTTTTTAGAAAATTGGTATTTGGTTTTCAGCCGTTGCATGAACTCGCTACTTAGAATAAACCTTTTCATAGTGATATTAATTTACAAGAAGAAATTCTGTATCTTAAATAAAAAATGTGTCAAAGCTACAAGCGCTACATATATAATAAACTATACTTGATTCAAAAACTACCTTTCGGCAAAACTACTACAAAAGCAAGAATTTTAACTGATTAATTTTGTATCATTTTTATT
Source organism: Psix sp. ZL-2020 (assembly GCA_022817045.1). Taxonomy (NCBI): domain Eukaryota; kingdom Metazoa; phylum Arthropoda; class Insecta; order Hymenoptera; family Scelionidae; genus Psix; species Psix sp. ZL-2020. The sequence continues at coordinate 17,268 of JABFQD010001076.1, read as the reverse complement.
TACTTTACTAAATATATCTTTCGAAACCATATGAAGCAGAATTCATCCCTATTACGTAACAACACATTGGCTACACAAAATTTTCAAGTAAGGATACCTCAGGTCAACAATTAAACGATAATACAAATTTTTTACCTTATACTACAATTAATAACTCAGTCAATATGTCACATAAATTTGTTTACACAATATTTCAGGTTATTTAATTACTTTTAATTAATTCTACCAATTGAATTTTAACTTTACAAATTTTCCTAAATCTCTAATGTTTAATCAATTATCAGACATAATCATTATTAGACTATTTTCGTATACTGAGTACTCAAACAATTTATCATACATCTACTATAACTATGAATATGCCTAATTATATGAAAATATTTCTCTTTTTAATACAACTCCATGTAAGTACTTTAATTATCCCGAAAAATGAGTCTCAATTAGAAAAACTTAGAAAAGGAGCTCTTTTTCTTCCTCCGCTTAGAAAGAAGAAAAAAAATTAAAATCATGCAAATAATAAAAAGTAAGAGAAATTATTAAAACAATGATGACATACCTGTTGTTTGCAGTGTAATTAATATAAAAAAAACCTAAGACAAACTTGCGCACACACATTCTGACACATGTAAAGAAATGCCAGAATGGGTTTTCAGGTTAGAGGAACGTTAAGTCACATGCGCAACTACCAAATTCAAAAACGAGCTTAAGTTTCTAATAGAAGAGTAGCGCTATCTCTCTCTACCTCAGATAAGTGCGAAAGAGAAACTTTTTGGTAAAAGGTTAATCAAAATGTAAATAAACTAGTTAACATATAAAATTAAATAAAGGTTGGCAATCGTGAGAGTAAAAATTTTACAAAATATTTTTCTTATAAATCACTTGTAAATAATGAGACAATAGAAATATTAATTAGTTAAATAAAATTAAATGATTGCAAGTATAAATCCAAGCAGGCATAATTTGAAGAAAATAAACAAAGGAAACGAGATATGGAAACGATCTCGGACAGATAAGACACGGCCTTATCTGAAACGTAGTTAGAAAATTTTCATTTACAATATCAGATGCTAAAAATATAATTAATAAATAATGACCAATAATGAATTATTAGAAATTAATTTAATGAAACTGAATAGAGAAATCAGTCGTAGGCGGTGACCCAGAGTGGATTCACTCAACAGCCAATACAAATTTTTATTAGTTAATAAGAAAATTAATTAGTTAATAAAACAATAACAATAAAGCTAAAACCGATTGAAGCAAACGAAGTGTCTGGAATTACTGTTGCGTTATGCAACGAGGAGCTGAAGAAGTTCGATCAAATTCGAGAACGTCAGGGTCGGGATGTCGTGGAACTCCACACCAAACGTACACCAATTTACGTATTTTAATATATTTATTTATAACTTTGACTGTCTGTAATGAATGATGATATTTTAACGCTCGACTTGATATTACGCGGAATAAACGACGGTTCAAAAAAAAAAGCACGAAGCCCTTGATCAAGCGTGGCAGGTCGACTTCGTAGAACTGAACAAAATGACGAGCAAGAAAGACGGCGTGGCGCCGGTGGCCCTTTAACGCGAGTAACCGAATTTTCATACAAACTTCCGCGTCGATTGGGAGATTCGAGCCATCGGTCGACACATGCAATTGGGAGATTCGCAAGCCATCGATCGACACATGCAATTTTTGACGCAAGAGTTCGAATTACCATTTTAATGTTATTCGAATATATTCAAACAACTAATAAATGGGTAAAATGAAAAAGTAATTAAACTATCGCCAAAAGCGAATAATTATTGTTTAAGGCGCTCTCTAATGAAACTAAACGGCGAAAACGATTTCTAGTGACATGGAGAACAGATCTGTAGGAAAGAATAATTAATTTAGCTCATCTAGAAATAATAAAAGTTATAACAAATAGTTATAAACAATCGCTAATAACAAATGAACTAAGTACAATTGAACCCCGCGCGACATATCATTTTAAAGGGAAATTTACAAGGAATCGATTCTAACTATTTGTTTTTATTTAAAAGCATCATTCATACAAATAAATGTCGCCCTTGAACGATTGGAGAATGAAATCGAGACAGGATGAATTTTGGTAAGTTCACGCTTAATCACTTAAAATAAAAAGCTTGCGGAGCTGAAATTCAGTAATTCCCGCGAGCCCGAGTATGTAAGGCGGCTGCAAAATCCCTTATCTGCTTGAGCGATAGGACTAGGCGTAAGATAAGTCCCTCGGTGGTAAGGTTGAAAAGTCCGCCACTAGACATAACTACGTCGCGACTAATAAGTCCACTAAATGCGGCGTGAGGTTGTCAGGCGGCTGAAAAGTCCCTCACACTAATGCTTTCCGAGCTCTCTCGTGATCACTTGGACGCAGGAGTCCAGATAACACGGCTCCTCACCGCGGCTGGAAAGGCCTGGTTTCACTTGCCCGAAAAGTGCTAGCTACTTGGGTGGTTGGTTGTCGGGGTGAAAAGTCCGCCAAGAATCAAGTTGAAGGCGATTCTTGACACTGAGAGTCTACTCAGTACGGGAGTGTTCCCACACGAGCTGAAGAGAATCAAAGAGTTAAATCTATTCCTTTTTATAGTGCAAAAGTATTGAAAGCCATCAGCAGCGCCAGACTCCACAATTTTCTTTTCTTTCTTTTATTTTGAAAGTAAGTTCGTTTTATTTTTTTGTTTATTTTTTGTGTTCTTTTTCTTTTTACTTTCGTTACATTTTGTTTCTTAGCTATTTCGCATATGATTATGTTTCTTCATATTTCTTTTTGTTTTATGTTCTTCCTTGTTAAAAGAAGACACTTTCTCGCAAGAACCCGATAATCATTCTCCCTAAATCCTCGCAAATTAGAAAAGCTATGATTAAAATGCCATTTACCGGCAGTCGCTAAAAACTGTTTGGGCTTTGGCTGATCGGACGCTTGAAGATATCTCGAGCAACTAAGAATCCTTATTAAACAAAAAGGGAAGAGCGAAAGTCACAACATTTCGCATGAACAGTAGATTTACATGTGACAGATTCTATTCATTTTCGACAACCACGACAGCCATCTAGTGGTCGACACCATCAAATAAGTTGCAGAAAACGGAGTCACGCTCCTAACTTTACCCCCGCATTGCAGCAACAAATTGCAACCTCTTAATGTCTCGATGTTTGGTCTCTTCAAAAAACCTTGTAACACTGCTTGCGATGATTTGTTAAACAACAATCCTAGCCAAACAATAACAATGTATGATGTTGTTTGATGCGTTGGTGATGCTCACTCTAAAGCTGACACCCTGAAACGTGATATCAGGGTTTAAAAAATCAGGAATATATCCTTTCGACCCAAATGTTTTCAAAGACGAAGATTTTTTAACATCTATTGTTACAAACAGACCGGTCGAACAAAATGGCGATCAACATCTTTTGGACACAGGAAATTTCGTGGACAATATTCAGTTTGAAATAGACACATCGATTTTAGACGAGATCCCTCTTCCTCTTCAAGAAAACGTGATATTCAGATTATCTGAAGAAATTAGAGGCTACCCAAAAGCGCAGGCGAGAAAAACAACAAGTAAACGCAGGAAAAAACGAAGGAGCGTCGTAACCACAAATGAAAATGTGATCGACGAAATTGAGAAAACAGCTATAGCAACGAAAGAGAAAGAGGCTCAAAAAGAGCGAAAAAGAACAAAAAGATGTCGGTCGGATCAGAGGATAAAGAGCACCCTGTAGGTATAAAAAGGAAGCGCCAAACTAAGAAAGGAGACAGTGAACATCAAAAAATTCGAAAGAAAAAACTGCAAACAAAATCCAACAAGTCAAACAAATAAGAAAAAACAAGAAATAAAGAGTACCAAAAACAACAGAATATATTATTATTTTTATAATAAATAATTTGTGATTCATTGATTAATTATATTTAATTTAATTAATTATTGTTATATTATCAAAAATGTGGTGAAAGTTATAATGAGAATGTCACTGGAAACGTTCATTGCTCAAGAAACTGGCATTAGCAAATCGTCTGCTCATAATGTACCGAAGAAAAATAAGTATCATCCATATAATGATGTAACTTAGAGGGTGGAGGTGGTATTTTGGTTATTTCTTGTTTGAATCTTCCAGAATTTTTTTTTAATATATAGACCGGTTTTAGCGGAATTTAGAAATAACGTAATTTTTACGATTACAGGGAAAATTATCATGAATCCGGAAAAATGATCTCGACAAAACTTTTGTATTTTGAGACTTAGAATCTAAATCTGAAATAAAAATGCGATTTCCCATTTGAGATTTCATAGTTGCTCCCACCCCCGAAGGTAGGGTGAAGAGAAATGAGGGTGGTACCAATCGATAGCGCTCCGAAAAATATTTGACACGTGGTTTTTTCATTTTTTTTTATTGAATTTCTGTCAAATTTGAGCAGTTCCACACTTCTTGGACACCCTGTATAATAAAAACGCAAATGAAGATAAAGGCAACGAACTTCTTTTCGGCAGACGCTTTTGTCATCCTATGATTTACGATGCTAGTGACTACATAACACGTGCATATTGCTTCGCAAATATACTGAAAAAAATGAAAGTGCAAAAATGCATAATAAAGTCTGAAGATAACAAAAAAGGGTGAGATCTAGTTATACAGGTTTTATAGCACAAATTTCGTCTGCATGAATGTACTGATGGAATATTAAATGAATTAAAAACTTCTATGGACATTGATGAGGAAACGCGAGTGGTATTGTTCAATGAACTCTTAGTACGTGTAGGAAATCCTTTTGCGAAAAACATTTCAACGTCAACAGGATGTACTCATTCGAAATGCGTAATTTGTTCAATTTTTTAATTTAAATCGCGATCAAAAAATACACAATGTTTAAAGGATATATTTCGTCCAAAACATGAAATTCTGGTGATTTTCATTCATAGTATGTCAGGATTTTATAAGCAAATCAAACAATTTAATCACACCTCAATACGATTACGGTATGGTGGCTTGATTATTGTATGTTTCAAGGTCTTGAAATCACGTTATAGTATTAAAGTATTCATTTATAACGTTTACAAATGAATATTTTCTTAGGATACGTAAACTAGTGAATGAGCAAGTGAGTCGTCAAATAAGAAATCAGAAAGAAATACTACTGAGCACAACGGATATTAAAAAACTTACTGAATATTCAAAAGACATGCATTCTTAAGCATATCGAAATTTTTTACAACGTTTTTCATCGGTCAACTCGAAACGGTTAGCTGAGACAACATTACTTTCAATCTAATTATATGCAAAGAAGCGATACGATGAAACTGAAAGGATCGAAATCAAAGATTTTAAACTCCATGAAAAAAAGCTCCTGAGAGTGAGACATTATAAGATATATTACCGAGCAAAAGACAATTTTTATTGAATCACGTCGAATTAAGCATATGTGGAAAATAAAATCGAACAGTTAAAGTTATTATAATAGATGATCACGCGAAAAGTATAGCATTAATTTTCATTAAAGCAACTCATGTTTTTTTAATACCTTCAAATTCTGCATCAAAACATCTTGTCGAATACGATATAATAAGGAAGTACGAGGTAAGTAAGATTGAGGTAGAAGAATTCAAATCACTTGTAGGAACCAAAATCCATAAGCAGTTCGTCACTAAGCTCACACGGTTACAATTGAATGATAACAAGCGACACGAGTACGCCAATTATTAAGGACACGAGCGAATACCCATGATTAATTATACTGGAAATCGACGAATCTAGACGATCTTAAAAATGTTGGTAAAACGAGGAAAAAAATGAACAACCAAAAATTGGGTACGTAAATTATTCAATTAAATTTTCATTATTATTTTATATTTGAGATATTGTTTAGGTCTAAAGTTTCATTTATAATCTCGATAAAAAATCAGTCCTTTTAAACAGTGATATTTTATTACAAATTTCGTTTTCATTGTAAGATCAAGCCAAGCCGACAGAGTCAATGAAGAACTCGAAAGTAAAACAAAAATTTTTTCTTACTCACTTTTTATGTATACTAGTAGCGTTTATATTTTTTTGAATGAGAGGATTGGCACCCGTGCATTTAGTAGAATCGGAAGTCTGAAAAAAATTGAGCTTTAGCGCGGAACGGATCGGAGTCCGTTGTCTTTAGAATAGTTGTTTCCAGGAAACCGCCAGTGCTCTTTTTAATAACGAACACGGTTGTGGTTCGGTCGTGAATCGAGTTTTCCCGAGAATATAATTGCGTACATGAATTCTCACCAAATACCAAAAGCCATATTAGTGTATTCACTTGTTCTTTTTTTCATTCCTAAATAAATAAATTATACGCTTTATTCCATAGTAATGCCGTTATTTCAATCTTTAACAATACTTATCAAATAATTATTGTTTTTCTTATAAATAAGCAATTCTTCTCAAATTTGACCCATTTCCACTACATAAACTCAAAGCGATAAACAATTTTTATCACTGGAGCTGCCTCAGATAGCTTCACAGAAAGGTGCACAGCAATAATAAATTCCAGAATAATTTTTTAAATTAGAAGTTGAAGTCTGAAAGTTGCGTTTTATAAATTATGAATGAATTAATAAAAATTGAATAAGACATTAACGAAATTAGATGATGATTTAACTTGTGGGTCACCGACTCGAGACCAACACTGTTTGCTCAATTAATAATCTCAATTTTTAAATCTAGATTTTTAGGTTTCTTTATACTAATGACACTAATACTGTGGCTCACGCCAGCAACTAATACTGTATTGCGGTTTTCGCCAGCAATTTCGCTGCTCTTGCCAACACCGAACTGAAAAATAATATTAGCGAATCTCGCCAGCTAAACAAACATAAAAGGTTCTCACCTCGTATTTCGCGTGCTCGTCAGCTCTAAGGACGTACATAATGATATAGATAAATGAATAATAATTTCCGAATCATTTGTTGTCTCTGCAAACGATAAGATGATTTTAGAATAGTGAGAACAAATGCTTTCTCTAAATTTATTAATTTAGACTATTTTTTTGTTCGAAATACTTCTTTTTGTTCTAACATTTAAAATTTGAAAATGTACTATAAAAATACGTATTTTTAAATGTTTCCAAAAATATTTCGATTTTCAAAAATCGAATTTTCAATTTTATTATGTCGATGAATAAGTTCTTTTTGCTTCTTCAGTTTAAGAATAGAAAACTTTAATATTCAAGTTGATATGCTTTTTATATCAGAGTAATGCAATAAAAAATATCGACGTGGTGGAGAAGTATTTAATCAAACATTAACCATTCAAAAATCGCATGTGGCCTTTTCGCGCTTAAAAAAACGTCTTCGTAGTCATGGAATTTCGCGGCCTAAAAAACGAAACCGATCAAAACGTGTTACTAATGAAGGTAACGTTATAAAGATTCTTGCTGCTGTTGAAGTCGATACACATGTCATTCAACATTAAACCGCGACATTCTATTCGCAAACTGAGTAGAGATTCTGGATTGAGCAAAGGTTCAGTGCACAACATTTTAAAATCTATAAAATATCATTCCTATCACATCGTTTCACATCAGGATATTCTTCTAATTAATTATAACGCTCGTATATAATTTCAATATCATGATTCGAGAATAATGCTTTTCATTTCAAGTACTATTTTTCGATGAATAATCTTTCTGATGAATATATCTTTTTTGATGATAATTTAATTTTCGTTTTTATAGTGTTTGAAAGTAAGTCAAATTTAAATTTGAAAAAGATATGAATATAGGTACAGTTAACAGAGCGAAATATCGAGATTTAAGACTTAACTCCTTTGGATGTTATTTGTTAATTATGTAAAAGATCCAATTATGGCAACTACACCAACGACAATCGATGATATGCAGCAGAGAATCCGCAATGCTTGTATCAAAGTGCTTCTAATTATGATACAGTTAAACAAAATGTTTTCATCCGGTTTAAAAAGTGCTTAGAATACAATGATCATTAAATTGAACACTTAGTCAACTAATAATTACTTATTTTTTGTTACTTTGATTAAATGTTTAAATAACTATTCACTCTCAAAGCAGTGAATGTGTTTCCAATTGTGTTTCCAATTCTTCTTACTTATCTAAACGCTTCGGTCAAATTTATTTTATTTAAGTATTTTATGAAATTAAAAGTATTAGTAAGTAACTTAATTTCAATAAAATGAACACTAAACTCAGAAAATGACATAATATTTAATCACCTTTAATTTATCTTATTTACGTTTACAAATACCATTCATTTTTTTGTTTTAATTATTTAACTCCAGAATAAATTTCTATTTCACACAGAATGGCGTTGCTGGCTAACTCGACGAAACACAAGAATTCATTCAAAAATATATAGTATTATAAATTATGAAAACCAAATCACTAATCAACTATATCTGTTAATTAAATTTGAATGGGAATAAATTAAATAGATGGCAAATTATTTCCAGGGAAATGCAATTTTTTTGGAAAAAATGGTCCAGTCAAGTATTCGCTTCAATCTTGATCTAAAAGGCAGGAAAAAATTCTCAATTTGGAAATAGATGATATAGTTTTGTTTAAAGACCAAAATCTGCCTCCATGTAAATGGAATTTCAAAACAATATTTCTTGGTAGCGATGAAGTTCCTCGCGTTTATGAATTAATAACAAAAGCGGGGTCGGTAACCCACAACATGAAACAATTTTGTCCATTTATTTCAAATCAGCTAAAATCCAACAACAAATGAATAACACCACCAGATTAAATTGACCCTTAGTAGTTTTCGATAATCTGATTTAAAATGAGTTTTGTATTAACTATCATCATGGACAATTCTTCAATTTTTTACTTCGAAATCGACATCTCAGTCGAAGATCTTCCGCCGGTCGTAAAAGAAGCTGCGACTCATCCTGATACTAGGACCTATGGAATATTAACTTATACTCAACAGGGAAAATTTGTAGAGGAATCAGCCATGATGGTCGATTTATTGGACTTTGATTCTCCAGTCGGAAATTTTGATTAAGGTAATACGAGTGCTCCCGCTCCAGCTCCAATTCTGGTTTCATCTTCGACCCAGGCTTTGTCAACATCTGATCGACCGCCTTGTCATCGGATTCGTCCGCGTTGTCCTCTTCCAGCCTTGGGACCAAATCCGCGTGACCTCCTCCGTCTGCGTACTAAGACCCAAACTTGAGGGAGCGGATACTTGTACGACTCCACTGCCAGAGAGTATAGACGTGATAATCATAATTACGTGGTTATCGCGTTCAATCATCTGATTTTAGTACCTGCTCGTGATCAAGCAAGATTCAGTAGTTGGGAACGCCATCTTCCGGTCGGCAAAATCTATTTAAAATGGAACAGGAATCTTGAGTTGACCATGGCTCGATTGACTATTAGAGTTCCACCATATTGAGTGAATGTTTCACGTTACATTTTTGTAGTTATTGTGAAATAATTACAAAGCTGTAAGTTTGTATAAATTAATTCCAATTTATTTTTAAATTTAAATGTTCTCCAAATTATATAAATATTAATTATTTATCACAATATTATTTATTATATATAAAAAACCAAACAGCAACATCTAGGAGTACCGAAAACCCACATTGGTTATGTCAAGTTGAACATCAGCGCCCTTGGAACGTGAATGTTTGGTGTGGCATAATTGGCGACAAACTTATTGGTCCATATTTAATCGACGGCAATTGGAGTGGTGAAAAATATTAAAACTTTTTGGAGAAAGAATTTCCGTTATTGCTTGCAGACCTTCCCCTCAACGTTCGACAAACAATGTTATTTAAACATGATGGTTGTCCAACTCATTATTATCGAAAAGCACGAGAAGTATTAGATCGCGTGTACCTTCAACGGTGGATCGGAAGAAGTGGTACAGTAATCTAACTTACTAGAACACCAGATCTTACCTCCCCTGATTTTTATTTGTGGGGTCACTTGAAGAGTGAAGTTTATGATCAACAGTTAACAACACGCGAGAACATGATTGAACGAATCACTGCTGCATGCCGTAAGATTCCGCCCGAAAAACTTCGTAGTTGTGTTCAATCTTTTATAGTGCGGATAAATAAATACATCAAAGTGGGTGGCCAAGTTTTTAAGCGCTTGTTGAAATGATTATTTAAAACTCACACCCCGTTGGGAAGAGGGAAGAGGACTCGCCTAAAACGAATACCTCGTTAGTGAGAGGCAAAGGGACTAGCCTAAAACGAGAACCCCGTTGGTAAGTGGCAAGGGGACTCACCTAAATTTTCAAAAACTTATTTTCGTTTTTTATTTTAAAATGTTTTAAAAAAAAGATTTTGGAAGAGTTATCCCTTATTGGCCTTATTTAATTCCCCTATGATGTCATAGCAATGTGATATTTTTTCAATTTAAAATTTAAAAGTTCGCTTCCCAGCTATCGATTCAGGAGTTTTGGCGGAGTTAGATCTCAAGTCTGGCACATATTTGAATCAATATTGTTAATCAAACTATAATAGACTAGGTAGCTATGTTTGATCGTTAATAGTACATTCCAATAAAAGAAATTCGTTTACTCGTTTCACGAGGTTTTCCGCTTCGCGACTTGATTCTTTTGAAAATATTTCACAACATCAGTACATCTATAACGTTAAGAATCGCCTAGTTGCAAAAAGTATCGTACGAACTCAGAAAAATGAAGTACTTGTGAATGAACACTTGTGAATTGCAGTCGGCTTCGCCTCGCGCAACTCACTTGTCGGGAATCACCTACTTCCCTCCCTAACTGCGTAATGTACTATTGTTCAACAAAATACAAACAGTACTATTTTTTGATTGATTTTTTATTTTTGCAACAGTAGTTAGCCAAAAATAATAAATTTCTGAATCGACTCTATTATTGGAATCCTGTCTAAAGTGTTTTATTGTATTTTGGTTCTGGTATTTATTGTCAGCCAGACTAGAACCAGTGTCAGATACTTATCAGTTTATAACTTTAGCCAGAGTTGTTTATCAGGTCCAATTAAATCGCGAATAGATTTCAGTAATCGAAGTAAGACAAACTCGGCAACTTTTTATACTATTAAATTTATATATTAATTGCCAAAATATAAGCGGTTATTTGTAAATTGATTTTTTCATTTTTGCCATTAAATTAAAAATTATATTTTTCTGAATCGATTTTATTTTTTAAAACCTACTTAAAATGTTTCATTATATTTTAGTTTTGGCATCGATTGTTAACCAGACTAGAGTCTACATTAAGTTGTCATCGATTTGCAATGTTTGCCAGAGTTGCTTAGTGGTCCAAATCAATCCATTTCAGTAATCAATGTAAGACTGACTTAGAAATCCACTTTTACATGAATTTTATATATCGTTTGACTAAATACAAACAATACTGCTTTGATATTGATTTACAATTTTTTCAGCAGTATTCCAGGTCTGACAAACAACTTTGGAATACTCATTATACCACATTAGTTTCTCTTTTGGCTAACTTTACTATTTTTTTGTTATTAGTAGTACAATCAGAACTGGCCCAAGTCCGTGTGCCAAAACCTGTCAGACTGTACTGAACTAGAATTGAGCCATTTGTATGGATCCTTTTCTGAATGGCTAATTATATGTATGTATGGATATGACGATGGATGTAAGTGAAGATAGATACATGAATATATAGATGAATCTATGGATGAATAAATGGAACCGTGGATGGATAGACGGATGAATTTATGAACGGAAAGATAATCGGATCGATGGAAAGATCAACTCTACAATTGGATGGATCGACTCAATCAAGATCGATAGATGCACAGACACATGAAGAAATGTATGGATAAAGGAACGGATCGAAATATAAAACGATTGATAGATTATGGATGAATCGTATGATGGGAAAAAGAATAGACGATTTAAAAAATCGAAGTCTTAATCGATGAACAGATAGGAAAATTGCAGGATGTAAAGATGGACTCGTCGGTGCATAGACGAATGAACGGATAGTCGGATAAGAATATCAATCGATGAACTTAGCAACGGATATATAGATTTAATTACTTTCCGATTGATTTACAGAAAGAATAATGGATAGATGGGTGGAAGCATGAATAGGCCGATGAATGGCAACATATATGGGCAGATAGATGAATGAATACACGGACGGAAAATCAGATAGATAAATTGACAAATCGATAGATCTGAAATAGACGGACGGAGAGACGGATAGATAAATTATAATATGGATCTACAGAATTAAAAGATGGATGGATGTTGTATTGATGTGAACGGATGAATTTTTCAGATAGATGGATTGACAGACCGACAGCTTATTAGATAGACGTGCGGAGTAATGAGTGGATAAATCGACATAAATTTATGGACGGACGGATGCATGAGTTTATGAATGGACGTATCCATGGAAGGCTGAATTGACAAAGGCATTAATAAATGAAACAGTGGATAGGCTTATACATGCCGAAAATGATATGGTTTGCATTACTTACTATGGATTGTAAGTGGGGAGTTGTAGTAAATCGATGTGCAAGAGACCTTTCACTTGATTCAGAGTGACATTGCTTACACTATTATCATTTAAAATATACGACGAAGAGTTAACAGTCCGTTTCACACAAGTATAATAAGCCCTGCAGTGAAGCTTTGTTTTTTGTGAATAATTTTGCCGGCGAATTTGTATCTACATGATTCTTGTTTGGATCCTGTTCGACCGATGGCCTCTCCTAGTTCCCCGATCGACGCAGGAATCTTATTAGTTTACCTTCGTATGGTCGGGAGGCCTTCACTATCGATATAATTTTCTGTTCGTGCCTTTTTCTTTTAGTATTGAGAAGTCATCCCGCCGTGCTTGTTTCGCGCGCCACGTGCCCGCTTTTTCTCGACGAACGTTTCCTTGAAGGCGAGCATAAACGGCGTAAAACCACCGTGTCATTTTGTATCAGTGATCAACAATTATTATAATAAAACTTGAAGGTATAAGTTGTCTTATTTATTTGACGACCACATCGTCAGTGTCCAGCCTGATTGGCCCATCTCGCTACACCTGTACCATATTGCTCAACGCAACAGATATATTTGTGTCTAGATAGGTGTTTATTTTAATTTAATTTCTAGATTTGAAGAAGTTATTTCCATCTCTGGAAAGTCTGTCTATTGCTACTAACAGTGCTCTAGGTGTTTCCGCAAAAACATAAGTACTTGCTATATCATTTTCAAATTTGAGTTCACGGTTGAATTGCATTCCAATTGATTTCTTTAATTCCATCTGCACAGTTGTGCTTTCTTTATTTGGCACTGTCAAATGTAGGCATATTTAATTCAATTGAATCTCATAATTGAATCCGGTGTCTAATGTATATTTTGTTATGTTCATAAAATATGATCGAAAACTTGGAATTTCTTCTAATAGTATAATGCAAGCTTGCATTATACAGTGAAAAATTTCTACGCTATCGTTGTGGTTCCCTGCTGTGAATCCCATTTCTCAACAAAGTCTGCGCATTTCAACTGAGCTCAATGTTATTATATTCAGAGACCGGAAAATGTTTTGTATTGTTTGCGCAACGTTTTTTTGACTTTGTAATTTTCTGTTCAAGAGTTCATCAGCCAAACTCAGATAATTGAACATGAATTAAATCGCGCTTATCGCATAACACGTATCGTTTATGTTCATTATACCCCTCGGATTTTAGGGTAGCCCCTAAAATTGACTGTATCACTGCTATTCATCAATAGTTCAGCAATCACGTTTTTGTCTCGACATTTTTCTTGAGTATTTAATCCACTGATTTGTGCTATTGTTGTAGTTCTACCCTATAAAATACGAAATCATTTTTAATATATAATTAATTATTTTATTTGCAATACTCTACTTACATTATCATATTCAATTCGTACACGTTTTTTAGTGTTCCGAATTTTAGAAGGCTGGGTGATTATTGTGTCCTCAATGTATAAGACTTCCACTGAAGATACTCTGGTTACAAAACTCTAAAGAAATTAGATTTTCTCTTAATTCTATAGTAATATTTTATCAAATATAAGGTAATTTAGAATGAATGCTATTTCATGCAATAATTTTGACATAATACGTACATAAATAATAAATTTATTAACTTCATAATCAAAGGAACATGTGATCATGAAAATTTTTAAAATTAATTTACTTTTTGAAGTATAAAGTAGTTATGGAATTTGACCTGGAAATGTTGAAGATTACTTGCTTACTGAACCACAATCAAATGATATGCATATTAAGTAGCTTTATGATCTTATTACACAATATGCAAATGATTATAAGTGTGTATGCAGAAATAGGCAGACATACGGAATGACGGATGGATATATAGAAGGACGTGTCAAAAGATGATTTAATGTATGATTTAATGAATGAATAAAGAACGCTTGGATGAGTGGACAATCGGATAGAAGAACGAACGGAAGGAAGGATATACAGATAGATAACTTGATGGAAAGTATTATATATTAAAAAATAGATTGGAGGACACATAGATAGATAGATTTATGGATGCATTATTGGATAGATAAATTAGTCCATAGATAGATTGATAGAAAGATGGGTTTATGAATGAATGGATGGATACAAGGATGGATAGATGGATGAGTGGATAAATCGATGGATGGATTAAATAAAAAGATTTATAGAAGGCTGAATACATTTATAAATGGATAGATGAAAGGATGTTTATATAGATGGATGCATGGATGAATGGATGGATGAATTAAATGATTGATGTAAGGATGAATACATAAATAGATTAAAGGATGGATGCATGTATAAACGATTAATGAATTGATCGATGGATTGATGGATGCATTTATAGATTCATGGATGAATGGATAGAAAAGTGGATTAAAAATGGATGGGTAGATGGATGCATGGATTAAAATAAATGAATTTATGGATGGATGAATATATGGATGGTTAAACCAATAGATGAACGTATGAATGGACGATCAGATAAAAAAATTTGCTCTTTCGAAGATTACTATATCAATTGTATCGTTGGTTGGGCCTGATGAGGCCCGTGCCATCGCCCCTTCGCCAACTCACTACTAGCGCAAAGAAAAAGGGAGCGGTCGAGGGTTGCCAGCTACCTCCGGCAGCAAAATAAGGGTATTAAAGGGAGCGAGTAAGGGGAAACGGGACGAGAGTCCTGAAGAGAGGCAAGTAAGTAAACAAAATAATTTGCATTACAAGTTAAAGTGTAATGAATATCAGCGTACATTTATTTAGCTATCGTCATAATATATTAGTGCGTAATCACCGAATGATCCGAGTCAACCGGTCCCGAGATTTGTATGAATAAAAAAAAAGAGAAGAAAAGCGAAATAATTATTACTAAAATCATTACAAACGAAAATCCGAGACGCAGAGCCAATGACAGAAAAGAGAGGCTTATATTTCAGTCGGTGCAAAGAGAAAGAGATTCTTCCCTCTCTCTCTCTGCTAGATTACCGCTTGTTGGTTGAGTCATCCAGGTGCTGGCAACAATTTCCTCGTCCAGATACTTCGGGTTGCCGGCGCCAGAGGCCGAGGCGCCACGATAAGAGCTTTACAGCAGAGTTAGGCTACGGTCTGGCGCACACCCTGTGCCATCAACTCGACGCCCCATTACTGGCTCCACGGGAAAAAGAAAAATACTTAAACCCAACGGAGCCAGACTTCGCAATTCGTTCCAAGCCTCGCTCCCAAATACTCCATGAACAGGTGCTATTTTTCATGATAAAAAATAGTCCAATTAAAGCGAGAAAGTGCCTTACTGAATAGCCAAAAAAAAACAACCAATTGCCTTGAAAGTCCTTACATCTAACTCCACACTCGTAATGTAATGAGTAGCGTTTAAGCCTTCACTATTAATGAGTCAGCGTGTGCTACCACCTCATTCAACCTCAGCGTCTTCGCCCCAATCAAGCCAAAGTCGCGCACAGACTAGTTGATATCCAGACGAGGATGCTGGAATTGTGAAAGTTTTGGCTCCACGTTTACCTTTATGCCCCCAAGAACAACTCTCGTTTTTTCCGACCCGCGGTCGACCTAGTGAAGGCCACCAAAGGTGTCCAAGCTTCATCTTGAAGATGGATTGTATTTGCACTTTTCATCTTAAAGTAAATTTTAATCACGGTATTTCTCAAAATTACTCTGATTCAGAAAATTGATTAATAATAAATAGTGTACTAAATACTTATAACTCACCTGATAAAGATGCTTATTTATTAGAGTTAAGTGAATCTGCTCTAATAACGAATGCGCCAACTTTGCAAACTTAGATGTAACCCAGATCTACTTTCGAATGGAATTAGAACAAATTATGTTTGTTCTAATTGTGCTTCCCCCCCCCCCTTCTTACATTAATATTCTTAATGTTGTGGGCCATAACGCCCTGAACTACGGTCGATAGTGTTTACCTAAAAAAAACTACTACTGTTAAAATTCAAACTTGTATAGCTTCGGCGCCACGTATCACCAATGTTCAACGCTTAATTCTTGGGAATCTAAGAGCGCTTTTGTCACTCAGATCAATCCGATAAAAATCACGAAAAGCCTAAATATTCTTATTTAATTATTTTATTTTCGTTTTGTCTAGCCTGTGCCGTTGGAGAGCACACTCTTTTAGTCCGATTTAAATAGGATAATAAGTAGAATTTTCCAATTATATATGTACATAGAAATGCGTTTTAGAATTAGAATTTGTTATTATCAGTATCTTTGTTCGTGTTGTAAGAAAGTGTTTTAATATAAAAACACAATCTCGAGCCGGAATTGTAATTGCTTCGTCAAATTTCCATATAATTTTTCGATTAATAATTTAATAAAGAATTACATTATTTAATAAAATTATATATGGTGAAAAAATATATTAATATATTTATTAAAATAGTAGTAAATAAAACTATGAATCTTAAGATGAAATGTTTCATGAAAAAAGTTTTAGAACTCAACGTCTATTTTCACATATAACTAAGATGTCATACGAAACGATTTTCTATAGCGCAGTGTTTTTCCGAAACTTGACTACTGCATTATGCAAGAGATACCTGTACTACATTATTTGAAAAGATATTATTTGAGAGATTGCAAGAATGGTTATTACTTTTAGAATATTTTTATAAATTTATAAATTTTTGAAAAATTATTTATATAATTTTATAATTTATTTATTATTTATAAATTTAAAGAAAAATTACAATTACAAAAGTAACATAGCCAATTCATAAGTCATATCAAAGATATCATAAAAAAATTACTCAAT
>JABFQD010001075.1:0-20219 GCA_022817045.1 Psix sp. ZL-2020 | reverse complement strand
ATATAAGTGTTTTTTGATTGTCATTAAAAATAATATAAATATATAATAACTTGTATTGCAACTTATAAAATCTAACAATCACCTATACATTATATCATTCCGAATCTTACACAGCTTGCTCCTTTCTTATTTTCAGCCATTTTATTGCGTGTAAGTATTGATATGCTAGTGAAATTTACTGACATTAATTAAATAAGAATAACGTTTACGACTTCACAATACATATAAAAGCCATAACCATTTGAAATATTTGTTCATATAGCAAACGGAAATTTTAAGAAGAAAGAAGAACAATAATTTCTAGGATTCCTGGAAATGAGCAATCGCATTCAAACGTATTCAGAGAGCACTAGTGCACTTATTGACACATTGTGTTTATTATTGTGATCAATACTCAAAATTAATTTAAAGTGCTTGATTCAAAGCATTTGAATTTGCCAATAGCTCATTAGTTAATATATTTTGGACATTTTCTTAATAACACTGATTATTACGACAACATTTTAAAACCGTTCTCAAAACAATTAATTTATCATTTAACATATTGTATATTGAATAATGATTTTGAGGACATTTTTTCTACAAAATCTTGATTCCGGGACAATGGCTTTCATAAACTAGTAAATATGCGAACTTTTTTAATATGTTATAGTTATTTTAAGAACGATTTGATATAAAGATGAATTGTCAGAACCATTTTACTTTAAACTAGTAATTATAAAGACATTTTCTATATTAAATAGTTATTTCGAGATTACTTTTTATGCAAAGTATAAACTTTGAGTCGGTTTTTTGTAAATAACAGAAATAGATATTATCATTTTTAAAATTGGCGCATTGGTAAAAAATATGTTTTTAATAGTTACTTTTAGTTTGTTCGTGAAATATCTTTATATACTAAAATAGTTATGATCTAACATGTTTTTGATGAGGCTAGTAAGAAATAACGCATTAACATATTCTTAGTCCGTCTTATTGATATAGGTGTTATATTTTAAATACAGATGATTAATACTTATTTAATTAATACATGAAAAACTTCTGATTATTGAAACAAAAAAGATTATTCTCATTTACGAATAATTATATTTAAGAACCAGGTAATTCCAGTAAGTATTCGAAAGAAACAATTAACTCGATTTATTAATTTGTTGATGCTGATAAACATATAGTTTTTTGTTGTTCAAAATTTGTTTTCATTGTGTAAATAGACAATCGTAGAAATAAGTTTTAAGAAATTTTTTGGATCACTTTTATCCCAGATAACTTTTAAAATTTTAAAACGTGGATAGTTCCAAGAAAACAAGGTATTTCCCATACCTACAGAATTTTGTTATACCTCATAATTCATGTAAGCATATCAAAAATCAGTATCTCATAAGAAAAATCTTTTCAAACTGATTGCTCAATATAAAGGAGTCATTAGAACTATCATTATATATAAAATACATTCGCAAATTTTATACTTTGCATAAAAAATAATCTCGAAATAACTATGTAATATAAAAAAGGTTCGTATAACTACTTCTATATGAAACTGATTGTCCCGAAATCATGATTTTCTAGGAAAAATGTCCCTGAAATCATTATTAAATATATAGAAAATTATTAGAATAAATGAATCATTGTAAGGACAAAATAAAAATGTTCTTGTAATTATTGACTTTTATGAAGAAAGTCGCTTAAATATGATTTTTGTATGAAAGAGGTACGTTTGAATCGATATGTGCCTAAAATGATGTATTTGTCAGTGTAAATCAAAGTTATGGTAGAATGATTGTGATGTTTTGCAAATCATTTTTAAACGTAAAAATTATAATTTTGTCAAAGTTTTATGTCCGAATCCGTCCCCAAAATAATGGTTGAATAAATATATATATATATATATTACTAATATGTAATATAAATAATATATGTTCATACAGTAATACCTGCACCTCGATAAAATATTTGTTGAACAATTAAAGCATGATTTTCAAGAACTTCTCGATCTTGTTTCAAGTTTATGATTTTCCAGTCTAATATTATATTTGTTAATTTTCTTATTTATTACATTGTATAATTGTCTTACCTGCTTGTAAAAATTAAGGAAAGAATAAAACTTTTGCAAAAACATTAGTCAAGAAAATGTTTTTAAATACACAAATAGTTTGAATATTTAAAAAATGTCAATACTGCAGATTGGTTTAATTATTGTATTCAAATAAAATTATTGTCCGTTGACCTTTTACCACTGTATTTTTGCTACTCATTTTCTTATGCCAAAATATAAGAAAATTTCCCTCATACTTATTATTAATATAACTATTAGATTAGAATTATGTAACCATAATTCTAATCACGAAAATTTAACTTTGAAAAAATTTTAAATTTGGACGCAGGATATCACACAGTTCTAATTCTATTTGATTGATTGTCATTTATTCTTATTCGTAGAAACAGTTTCGATTTAATATAAGCAATTGCTTAAATCTTTATATAACTATACGGGGTATTTGAAAAGCAATTGTCTCAATTGACGATTATTTTCGCTGTAATCATCAAAATTACGTACTTTCTATAATCTGGGAAAGCCAAACAATATCTTAAGAAATTTTCAAAGTTTTAAGAAAACAAAAATATCCGTGGCGAATATTTTTTAAAACTTATCGTTCGACGCCATTCTTAACCCTCCATTGACACCCCCAAAATGAAGACGGAAATATTATGAAATCTGAAATAAAAACCTGCAGTTTTGTCTCTAGATTAAAATTTAAATAGTAATACCAATCATGACGTTCCACTCCCAGAGGTAGGAGCGATATTTAACGTCTTTGGCGTATAGTCATAAAAATCAATTACGTCTATCTTTGTGTTTTACTTATAGCAGATCTTCGTTTGATGATCATAAATTTAGTTATATTTTTTTGTGTCTTCTTTGATTGAAAAAAATATATTTATAATATAATTGAATGACGACGATTGACGAATGGTGACGGGAAGGCTCTTCCATAGCCGAGTATCACACGCAGCAAGTGACTTCTTGAACACGTCAATAAACTGATTCTATATTGCATCGTCTTATGGAAGATTAAGCTAATTAAGTGATAAGTTGGTACCTGATGAGACAGAAGATCATAGATCACACATTCTAAAAAATATTTTCTTTGATTTACGATTTGGAGGTATCTTAATTGATTGAGAAAACTAAAGATCTGTGTTCTCATACTAACACGAAAAGTGAAATGAGGGCTACTTGTAACTTTCTGTTCTCAATTTCGAAAATAGTAAATGTGAGACAGTAGTAGTTGAAATGTGGAATAATAAGAGACTAAACAAATTGTCGACAGATTAAACTAGATAAAAATATATGGTTATTTCGAATTTGGCTCAGAATCAACCACGTTTTCCAGACACTGAGATTAACGTGAAGCTTTTCGGAAAACTTAGAATCTATAGTGACTTCGAAATTTTTAGCACTAATGACACATAGCATATCAATATTTCATATTTTCTAATGGGAAATAAATGGCATATAACCCTATAAAAACCTAAGCATTGGGTTAACATGAATTCCATCTGTATCATCTTGGATTTGAGTAATGATAACATCCATTTCTGTAGGTTGACCATGTAGGTAAATTTGTACATTATCCTCATATAAAATATGTTTACATTGATTGATGAATTCAGATAGGTCATCAATAAAGGTTAAAATACACATTAAACATTGTTGCTTGACAATTCATCCGAAAGAGTAGAAACAATAAAATTTGACGAAAAATTCATAACAAGCCATGTATGTGTTATCTTCCTTCTTTCTAGAGAGAAATTCTAGAGCATGATTTATTATTATTATTGTAACATTTTACAAAAATAGAAAAGTTTTTAATTTAAAGTTTTGTTCTGCTTACATTTTATTTACTATGTTAATATAATATTTATCAACTCAAGACATTGCTATTTTTATCGTAAGTATTGGTGATATTATCAATAGGTAATAATATTCACTAATTTATTACTAACAATAATAATATTCTTTTTCTACAATGTTGACATTTTTCATTAGGTGTTTTTGAATAAAAAATAATTACAAAGAAAGCAATAAAATAAATTGTATGTAATTTCGAAAAATTAATTGAATTAACAAAATCATTATAATAAATGTGCGAAACACAACGTAATTCGAAGGATCAATGTGAATTTTATATTTAAAAATTTTAACCAAAAAATTGTTTATAAAAATTTACAATTTTTTGTCAACAATTTAATTAAATATAAAGCGCTGGTTCGGTTTCGATAGTTTCCGCGAATTTATAAAACAAACAAATTCTGCTACCAGAATTGACGGCCGATTATTTAATTCTGAAATGACGAAAATTAAAAATAATAGAAAAGGAACGGAATTAATCTTTCGACACGAAAGACAAAGACGTATACAAACGCCAAAAAAAATCGATCACGAAATTCCGAAATTAGAATCAGCTGACGCGCTGATAACAGATAACAGGAATACGAAAGATAACAATAGAAAATGCTCCGGATTATATTAAATTTTGATTCAGCCTACGAGCTTGAGAAGCACCGATATCCGACCGGTGCAGCAAACAAGGATAGCTCAAATCAAAACAAACACGCCTAGTCGCGTGAATTAAATTAAATTTTAAAGGTTTAAATTAATAACGGTCGTGGGAGGTCGTGTATCAACGACACAACTACGTGGAAATGATATAGGCCAAGGAAATTCTCCTGATGGCAGACAACACAAATCAAATAATCAGAAACAATATAATGAATAATTTAACCCTTTCCCCGTTAAATGGAAGGATAGCAACACCGGCCGCTCTTGATACTCACGGTGATGCAATAAAGGCGAGATCTCCGGTCAAGCCAGACAAATCTCGAACCAGAAACGAAAAAGGACGGTAATCCACGAATGTGGAGGATAAAGGTGGGTTAAAAAAGGCCCTGAAAATGCCTACCCAAATATTACCCAATGTGAAGGAATCCGAAATTGGCTCATGTAGTCAAAATGTTCTCTATGTGAGAACAGCTGTCACATTGAGGACGGCGAGAACGATACCTCCGTCGCTGCAAAGGCAAAAATTGGCACTAAATTTGACAGCGACTGCAAGCAAGTGCTTGAATTCGAGCAATGCCAGTGTGCTGCTCGGGCGCGCAATCTGTCATAGTGCGGTGCAGGGACTGAAGAGAGGAGCGGAAAAGCGAGGGGAAAAACTTGACGGAACAATTCAAAATTCAAATTAAATTTATTAAATAAAAATAACAAGAATTAAATTTTTGAGCTCGGTAACTGGCGTCTCGGATCCCGAACAATAAATTTCTATTGAACAAATTAATTAATTAAGAACTTTTACTAATAATGAATGTGAATTGTTTTATTATATACATTTTTTATTTTTAGGGAAAAATGAAAATAAATTGTGGGCAAAAAACAACGTGTTCAAAATTTTTCCATTTTTGACCGTCCATATCTTTAGAATGTTATAATAAAAATCATGAAAAAAAGGTATGCATAGTGTAAATAACATGTAAACAAAACAAATTTTTTCCGATATTTTTGTTAACTATGAACTTGACAATAATTGGAAAATAATTGCCCCTTGAATATTTTTGTAATAGATTACTGAAATTCATCATTTTCTGCATAAAATGATGCAAATTTCATTGTTTGATGAAAAATGGAAACATTATGGCCAATCGAAAAATGTGTTTTCGTATTTTTGCTATTGAGAAAAATTATGCGTTCAACACAAAGTTAATTGACAAGGAATGCGAATTAGGTTGCTCGTGAAAAAACAAAAGTTAAATATTGTTGCTGGTTACTTTAAATCATGTATTTTACTGGGCTACAAATTAAATTTATAAAATCTATCTTGAAAATTTATATGAATAGAATGTGCAGGATATATGTTTGCATATATATTAAACATATAAATTTTTTATATGGCTCAATTTAAAGAAGTTTTGAAAGATTAATAACAACAACCTCTCCCTTCATTTTAAGTCTAGTTTTAATAGAGGTTAGAATTTGCAATATAGTTCTATCCTCGACGTAACAGTTATTTTGGACTTATAATAGGTGACTAGGTTTCTCAAGGTGACATACACTGGAAATTAATCAAATACTTGCGACAAATTTTAAATATTTGATTTCCTCCTAGAGTAGTTCGTACTGACGCAAAAAGATTAGAACATTTAATCCATAAAATGAACGATATATCAAAAACTCTACAGTAATTGACGACCAAAATTTCAGTTTTTGACTGATTATGGTAGAATTCTTCTCGAGTATGGACCTTTAGTCAATGTTTGGGGTATGCGTTTTGAATATTTTCATCGTCCTATAAAATTGATAGTAGAAAGTACAAGTTGTGAAAAAAATTTATTAGTAACAATAGCTTCTAAACAAGCTTTAAGAATGTGTAAAATGAATAATTTTTTGGAGTTTGATGATCGAATTCAATTCGGAGCAGTTAAAATAAGAAATAAAAAATGTGCATACTATTCCGATGGAGAAAAAAAAGCCACATGTAAATTTTTTTCTCATGTGAACATGGATGTGACTTTATATGAAATTGGAACTTGTTTAGTATTAACTATAGATGACAGCGAAGCAGAAGTGAGTATAATTGAAGAAATTTTATGTTCAGAGAATTAATTTTTTTTATTTTCAGATTTATAAAGAGATAACTTGATTTTTATCCGGGTGCATTTATAGTGGAAAATACACAAGAAAATAAGTTAATTAATGTTCAAGATTTACCAGTGTTTGCTCCGGCTTTATTTGTATTCAAAAATAATACTTGTTATGTTGCAACGCGATATGGTTTGTAATATTTTCGATCTAGATTTACAGTGTATGTTTCTGAAATTAAAATTATTACTTGATTATATAATAAAACTTTTTTTTTTCATGTGTTTAGTTTTATTTGTATTTTATAAAATCCTATTATTATTAAAAATATCACTCATTTTCGTATTCAGAAGCCATGCGCAATAGATTTTTGCGTTCTAGTGTGTAAAAAACCTATTTTGCGCACGCTTCTTCGTGAGAAAAATATCGTTCGATACGCGGGAGTAAGCGCTCTTGTATTGAAATATTCTACTGCTAAAAAAACAACCAATTAAAAATTTAAACAAAATTCCAATCACAAAATTAGACATAATTGCGATATTCATATAATAAAAACAATTATATAATATTATATATAATATAATCATATTATAAAATGACTATTTTCATATACGTAGGTAACTGTCACATATGCGTGGTATCAGCATTCTCTTTCTTTTGGTGCTGCGTTCGTACCTGCACTGCGGGACAGCAGGCGTCCCGCGATTTGGTATACGTGCACTGCCAAGTTGGAATAACCGCAATACTACGACTTAGAGTACTACAGTTGTACCACTGTCAGGACTCCTGATAAGCCACAATTTTTTCAGTGTATGGCATTGGGGAATGCCACCACAACTTCTCCTGGGAAAAGGAGGAGGTTTTCAAAAATTCCAAAAGCTTGAATTGGTGGTATACAGTTTATTCTCATTAATAATGAAGAGCACTGTTCTCCGCCGCTCTTGGGATAAGGAGTCTCAATAATTGTCCGAGGCCTGATATATGTATACTTGTCGTGTTAGATCGGTTGTGAGAAAGATGCGTGAATTACCAATAGCGTCGCCTAGCGGTAAAGTTTTTAAACTACATAAGTGCGGGTGGATGAATTAAATGTGGTTTTCTGTTGATTTTGTGTGTAGGTAGTTAAAACTAAAGAACGTTAAAAAAGAAAAAATGGAAACAATAATAATAAAAACAATAATAGAAAAATCGCTAAAATAAAATCAAACGCAAAAAAAGAGAAAAAACAAAAAAAAGATTATTGTTCGTCATCGCATCTTACAAAAATGTTAAGAATATGCCGGCTAAAATTTTTTTATGCTTTGTGTTCACTATCAAAGCATGGTCAATCAGAAGGAATTGTAAAACACAAATGACGAATAATTTTACAAAACAAACAACAAAATTTACAAATATTAGAAATAATAGTTCATAAATTATTTGATTTTCATAATGGAAATGAATTTTAGTGTTACGTTAATGATAAATAAATAACTTGGTAAAAAAGGTTTCACATCGAATGAAATGTCCGACCAATTCAGAAAAAAAATTCAGCAAAATTGTTGTGTTTGAAAGCGATTGGAAAAGAATCTGTATTTATTCTGTTGGTCAGTCGGATTGTTAGCAATGGTATCTTCTAAACAAAAGCTTACATTAAAAATTATTGCATGCAATATTCTCATGGAAAAGGTGCATGAATTAATAGAGGATCGTAATATCCAAACCATAATGTCCTATAAAAGTAAGATCCAATAATTCTTTTGCCCAATAACTCCGATGTCCAAGTTATTCTAGTTCCAAATTCTAATACAAGTTCAAATTTTCAACAAAACAAACTCAGCCTATATTAGGCTGAGTTTGTTTTGTTGAAGCCCAACAGATACACCATAGCCAAAGCAGAAAAGAGGAGAAGATTAAGGGACTTTCCAACAAATTTGATGTCCATTAAAGACCTGCACGGAATTTCTTAAGAGTTTCACAATTCTTTCACTGGAAAAAGGCGTGCTGTTCTTCCATGGTATGATCTCTTAGTATAGAATCAGTGTGAGGCTGTGCTTCAGAGGCTACAAAGAACAAACAACTTTTCAGAAGGCTGACACAATCGATTTCAAGTGGTGGTAAGCCGGAGCCATTCTTCCATTTACCCTTTAATTCGTAAACTTCAAAAAGAACAAGCAGATACAAAGGTGATATTTTCTCAGCTTGATTTCGGACAACTAATCCACAAAAGAGCGAACAAGCAAAAGGAGATAAATGAGGAGAGAATTTTCAACGTTTTGAATGACTACCAAAGTCAACAAAATAATATTATAAAATACTTAAGAATTATTTATCGTTACATCGATATGTAAAACAACAAATAAACACAGGTTCTGCGTTTCTTTTGTTCTTATATTTCATTTTGGACATTTTTGGATGTAGTTATATTTTGGACATTGCAAATATTGTACAACCAAGGTTTTGAGCATTGTTCCTTGGACATCACTGTTTGGACATGATGATTTGGACATTACGTACTCCAATCGCATAAATTACAATTAATTACACATACTTTGATTTGAACAAGTATTTATTCCTTATTTATTAACTATATCTTAATTAAAAATTTATATTTATTGAAAAATTTTATTTAATATTTATCGTTCTCTCAACCGTATGTTGAAATCTTTTTCTCTGTCGATCAGTGGAGGTTTACTATTAGCCACAACGCTACACATATGCATAATTTCATTTACACATGAAAAAAGTTCAACAGAAATTTGTCTTTAAATATTTGCTCTTTTAACGTGAATTCTTACACTCCCGATACTATATGTGTCATCCATTTGCTCTGAAGTAACCTGAGGATCAAAAGCGAATGGTGCTAAAACAAATGTAACTTCTTGTTGTGCTAATTCAGATATAATTTAAGAGAATTCTTTAACGGCAAGGACCAATTCCCCAGGTTCAATGAGATTTAGAAAAACTTGAATTATGTATTATGAAGCTATCACTAGATTTTCCACCATAAGCTCTAGAAACTTTACATATAAAAGCGTCTAGTATTATACAAATAAGAAATTTTAATGTAAACCTTCCCTTATAATGAGAATACAAAAACTCTTTGCGTAACAGTTAGTGGGGCTTCAGTTTATAATTCTGTATAATCTATAATGCATTTAAAGTTAGGGTACTTTGAGAATGACGTTGGAAGATTTTTAATTTTTTCTTTGGATAGCCAAAATATCCACGTGTTAGTTTTCACGATTAAGGTTTGTAATATTTGATAAAATATTTTGCTTGCTGAATTTCGATGACATAAACAAGCGAGAACATTGAATGAAATTCATAATTATAATTCCATTAAACAACAACATAAAATTAAGGTTGGCCATGTTTTCCCAGAATTATTAAGAGTTTAACAAAATGTTAAAAAAAGTTAACGAAACACCTATTACCAATTATGTAATGAATTGATTCATTACAGAATCAGTTTTAATACTTTCAAAATCTAGAAAGCCAATGTGGCCGAAGTTCAGCACCCCCTGACAAAAAATTTTTTTTCTTAAAATTCAAAGTCCGCAGTTTTAATAAGTTTCTTTTTAATCATCATCATTTTAAAACAATTTAATTTTGTCACACTCACAATTACATTTAATTACACACATCAGCTGACACTTGTTCAAATTCTGCCGGGAATGTAACGTTAAGTTAGGATAAGTAGAAGACCTAAAATTCAGATTAAAAAATAAGAGTAAGAATTGAGTAAACCATGTTAGTCTCAGGTCAGTGACCCACAAGACAAATCACTATCAAATTTACATTACTTCATTAATATTACTTCATTAATAATACTTGTTATGTTGCAACGCGATATGGTTTGTAATATTTTCGATCTAGATTTACAGTGTATGTTCATATATACAGTAAAGCGTAAAATATGTCGCTCAAAATTAAACGAATTTTCATTAAATATCTTTTTTGGGCGCTTAACAATTTATTTTTCTAATATTCAAAATATTTTTACATTTTTTTCACAATTCTATAAAATTTTACGACTACTGATTATACGAATAAAATGATAATTATATGAACATATTTGTCAAAATAATATTATTGTGTAGTTTATGTTTTGTCTTATTATATTTAAAACATATTAACATGCAATTTTTTTAGCACAAGCAACATTTTTTTCCCACAATTTGGGGGAGGGGGGATAAAAGCAAATATAGAAAAAAATATTTGTCTCAATTATTTCTTCAACCATGCATACAATGCTATCATATTGTTGAGAGTGCATTAATATTTTGTAACATTATGAAGTTGATGTGTTGTACAAGGAAGTATTTCGTCATTGTGTAAATTCTTGATATATGAACAATCGGGGTCGTTTGAATCTATGATAGAAAATGACGTATTATCTAAACAATGATAAAAAATGATTTTTATCGTTTCTGTAACCATAGAGAATTTTCGCTCCATTGAAAAGTGCTTTTATAAAATCTTTATGAACTTGATATAGAGTAACATCATCATTTTATTCAAGGCTATGTAAATTTCTTATTAGCCATATATCGGTTTTGCAATATGTATATCAAAAAGTGAACCAGGGCTTTGATGGAGTGAATGTGTGGCTTACTGTTAATTGATTATATACATTTATTAAATCTATTTCTTTGATCGAAAAGTTGTTATTGGTTCGTAGAATCCTTGAAGGTCAATGATATATTCTATTTTGTCATACTTCTCTTACAATGTTGCTAATTGTATATTCAACAATACGATCGTTTGAGGTTAAACAGTAGACAGCAATGTTCGCAAGAAAATTTTTAGATGTCTATATCTCGATGTGAAGATAGATTGATTCTCCTTTGACTTGTGCACTCTATTTTGAGCAGTCAATTACAAAGAGTGGGGCATTTTTTTAAACTCATCCCTTAATAATATTGAATCATTTTCTTTATTGTAATATTATAATTAAAGATTAGAAATCTTGTCACATAGACATGCAACTTCATTTATAGCGAAATTGACGTGTAAATTACCATAAGGATAATTTTTAAAATTTAGAAATACTTCTAATCCATTAATGTATTCTAAATGCATTAATTAAGTCGACTTGAATTTCTTTCGAACATATTTTCTCAATCCGTTTGCAATGAAAAAATTATATATGTCGATTTGTCTAATTGAGTTGAAGTTCTCACAGTCCAGACGTGTTTAGAAGCAATTAGAAAGGTTACGTATTTATATAAAACCAACGTTCGAAAACTAATTGGTAAAGGACTTTTTATCGCAATCACATTAAATAGTTCAATTTTTCATCTATTGGGAAGTTTTACATGAGACATTTTTGGTGATTCCGTAACATCTGTCCATCCATAATCCATAATAAAAAAACAGTGAAGGAATGAAGTAAAGCAAACTTTTACTAAGAACAGAGAAAACGTTCACTAACAGCCTAAGATGGAATCCTTTTCATCAACGTTATTATACCAACATTTCCGTTAGGATCTATCTCAAGACTATATTTCATAATAAATTTCTCTAAATGAGTAACAGATAACCACGTTATTAATTTCAATATTGGTTGTTCTAGTGGCCTTATCAGTATTTTTAACTAATCTATCATAGATACGAAGACTCCTTTTACTTGGTAAAAATAGGCATCTTGTTTCAATATTACTAATCCGATTTCATCACAATTTTTGATGACGAATTATAAGGCTTATGAGTTTATTATATTTATAATTATAAGCTTAAGATATCCTCTGTGATGACCTTATCCAACCCTCATTTATTATCCTATGTTTTTGAGAAATATAATGTTCAGTGATCTTAATGCTACTAATGTCTTTCGATGACTGACTGAATTGTTCCAAATCATTTCATTATGATAATTTTTTCTTTTTTGTTAACTAAACACAATACCCATAATACAATAATTTAATGTATAATGTAATTTGTATCGTTTGACCTCTAAATTTGATTAATTTATTGTTCGAATCTATTATACGTAACTGTGAATGGTCTATTACTCTAACGCTAACTGGAAGGTAAATGATTTTTGATGGTGATTTAATTGCTTTATAACCAAGCGGTACAAATGGAAGAAAATAGTAAATCGTACGAACATTTTTATAATTAATATATGCATCGGTTGTAATATTAAATTCCACTGTTATTAGATTAATTTTTGAAATAGATACAGGCAAATCTAATTTGTGTTCGACGTTAGCGTTTAATTTTTGAGAAGTGAATCTCAAAAGCTGCAAAGAATACTAGACTTTGGTGTACTGTTATAGAAAAATATTTCTATATCCATTTCTCATAACTTCCAATGTGGATTGTTTATTCATGTTTTCTCATATCAAATTTATTTCTGTCAATATTAATGTTTGCAATAGAATTGAATGTTGATAACTCCACAAGTCCAGGGATATAATTTTTGTTTGGAGAAAGTTTAATCGGTGGATAATCAAATGCATCTGAAATTGAACCAGTAACAGTTAAATTATATCTTACCGATTTTATATCCAGAAACTAACTGACTGTCATCGCAAAATATTAATTGTTATAAAGGAAACGAGAATACAAATGTCCACATTCAAGTGAATCATAGTTTTGATATTGTTGATGATTACATTTTGTAAGCTACGCTTTCTAAAGAATTTAACCAGCTCTTGTGGTGGTCTTACATTTCAAAAACTTCAAAAATAAATACTTGATTATCAACGTTATTATAACAAAGCTAATGAATCCCTTAAGATTTCTCATCATCCAAGTTGATAATTGTCGACTCACATTTGCGAGGAATTTTTCTTGGAAAATAATTTCGTAGACACCGCGAAAGTATAGAATCTTCAATTTCATTTTATAATTAAATAAATGATCATTAGATAGAGCTCGTTTAGCTAGCAAAATATTCAGTTTTTTGACTTTTGCAAATTCTCATTATGCTGAACGTTTTTTTTTCAATTGTTTCTTAGTTGAATTAGCATTATTTACAACTTTGGTTACTTCAGCAACGATACCCGCAAGTGTACTTACCACACTTATGCCTGCAAATAATGGAACTGAAAAAGAAGAAAGAACTCCTTCAGTTTTTATATCTGAAAGAGGAAGTATATATTCATGGAATGGAAATGAATCGTATTTTTCCAGCTTCCTTCAATTGACGTCCAGCACCTAGCAATGCAGATTTGATTGGATTTTTCATCATCATTCATAGTAGATTTATCTGCTTTCAAAATTTCTTAAAATTTTATTTTCCATTCTCTCAATTTTCGAAACAGTCCAAGCCCTTCCTCTTTCACCGAACTTCGCGTCCTTAGGTTTAATTTAATTCCTGGGTTTATTCATAAGAATTTCATCAGCTTTGTGTCAAACGAATAAGCTCTCGTCTCGAAGATACACCATATCGTGATCCTTCTACGCAGCGTGTAGTGCCTTTATCGGTTGATCACCATGTGCTAATTTTTTCCAATCTGGTTCCAAGTCCGCAAAATGTATATCCAGGTAAGTGTAATTGAACGGGTAATTTGTTAATTATCTCATTTAATGAACCATTCTTACTTTTGTTTGTAATCATGATGATATTATGGTCAGTAATGAATCATGTCAATAAATGATTGACTACTTATTGTTTCACGATGAGTAGCTAGCAAAATAAAAGTGACGGAACATCGGACCAATCTACCTGTTTTGATTTTTGATAATTTCATTTGCAAATCCAATGACAATACAGAATAAAGATATGATCAATTAGTACCACACACAATTCACGGCATTTTCTTAGGATGATTGAATTTTGGAAAAACTAATACTGTATTAACACTTGTCATTAATCCACATAGTCTTCGATTTAAAAATTTTTATTTACATTTTGAATCTTTGAATCAGCTAAAGTATCAACGTTTATCTTAAATTTTCAGAACAGTAGATGGAATTAAATATTTTCTATTTAATGATCATGAACAAGTAGTAATTCCTCAAGATACTAAGCTTAATAATTCGATGGTTTTTGATGATATTGTATGTGAAAAACAAGACCACATAAGAGCATTCTTTTGCCAAGAACGGCATAAGCTAGTTGATTCTTTTTATCTCTGTAAAACAAATACACATATTCCGAAACATCTTATCGGAAAAACGCAAATTTTTTAGTGTTATACAAACAAGATGAAACAAATCTACAACACGTTTATAATAATCATTGTCATACAGACATGAGGTATGATTTATTTAAAATACTATGCATTAATTGCTCGCATATTGATAATTTTTGTATTATTTTTTTAGACAAAGATAGAGAATTGAATGGTAAGAGCAATGGAAAAGGCTTTAATCACTTCGTACGCGTGAACCAATGAAATTTTACTACAAAATTATTCGTTGTGAAATTACTTATATTTCCAACATTTATACTTGATGGTTCGTTAAATGATAACGCTTTCTCTGTAAACAGGATGAACTCACTGAATAAACAAAAGCAACAGTTGAATAAAATTACCAAAATTAGTGACATCATTCGACAAAAATAATATGTTTTGATAATGTGTTTTAATAATCATGATGCAACGTTCAAAATCATAGCAGATTATTATAAAATTCCGCATTTAAATTTGCAGGACGCTTTCGATGACAATGATAAGATGAAAAAACAATTCAAACAACATGAGATGGTTTTGAAACTTCATATCTACAAATAATAAAATTCATAATAAACAATTTTTTCGAACTCCTTTTGACAACGATTGTACTAACGATAATCATGATATTAATTTTAATAATAGTAACAATGATGTGGAAATACCAGGAACATCAGGTATCTCGGATAAATATCGTTTATTGTATAAAAGCTCGAACGATTCGAATAAAAATATTAACATTGATAAATATATCGAAGAATTGAAAAGTAAAAATAAAAATTATGATTTAACATCTAGAGTGAGAATTTCAAAAGATGGCCTGTATATTCGAGTCATGAAAATTTGTTTTAATGATAATTTGAATCTAGTAGTCGGTGGTCAAAGAAATACCATTTCAACAGGTTTCTTAGGATGTAAGAGACACGCAACGGTACATATATGTCTCCAAATAATGAAAAAATTCATAAAAGCATTGTTTTATCAATAAATGTTAATGATAAGTTTTAGAACCGTGATGGTTCAATACGCAAAAGTGATCTGAAATTTCGGAGCGTGATAGCACCTCTGATTGATAATAAAGAAGGTTAAAAATTGCCGCAGTTTCATACATATAATGAAAATAAAATTAATCATGTTTATTGGGATGTTTTCAATGAACTTATTGACCGATTGCGTCTACTTATTGCTTCACAAACTGAGCTTACAATTCTAATCATAGCAACGAAAAAATGTTATATAAGAATTGCAAGAAGCTGACATTATAGGTTGAATTACTGTTAAGAGAACGATCTCGTATAAAAATAAGCGTCGATGTATTTGGACGTGTTCAAACCCAAAATAATGATAGTATATATTTAAAAAGATCTCCAGCATTGGGTTTTAATTTAACAAACGATACTTATTAAAGGGTTAAAAATAATATCTAATTTGATTGATCCAGTGTCTGAGATCGTTGCTGATACAGTCCAAATATTAAGATCAATGCAAAAATAAATGACGAATTATGTCAAATATCTCAAACAAGAAATAGCAGTGTTACAAGCAATCGTAAGCAATATGTATGGAATTATTACTCATTCAAAAAATAATATGCATAAACTGAAATAAGATGTATATTAACAATAATCACATTTTGTAATTGATTGAAAAATTATAAAAATAGCTGAATAAATAACATTACACAATAGAATTTGCAATAATTGTTCTGTTTAATTTTATAATAAAAAACTTTGATAACAATATTATTTAAAGTATTGTTAATTAATTTCATAATCCTGCTCGCCGAAAATTCTCGCGTAGAAAAATTGACATTTGAAATTTGGATGAAATATGGCAAGCGGACCCCGTTGATATGTCCAAATATTCAAAACATACTAAAATTTATAAATTATTGCGGAAAATTATGAATCACTTTTCAAAGTTTTTGTAGGCTAATCCGGTAAAAAGTAACAACGGTAAAGACGTGATTAATATTATTTTACATTCTTACATTCTTTTCTACTGCTTAGCTATTTCGAACAATCTGTATTTTTCTTAAAAATACTTTTGTTTCGTTGATCAAATAAAACTTGTACGCATTTGTTATTTCTTTCTCCTTTCCCTTACTTAAACGGTGGAATAGCATCAATCATCAAAATGAGGTGAGGAAGGGAGTAAGTTTGTTTGCACGCTTTTGCTTTACACTCCACTTGTTTTTTCACTTTTACATACTTTCTGGAACTTATTCTTGCATGTTGCTGTGAATGATTGAAAATTTTGATGGACGGCATGCTACTCTTGTTTTGCCTTTATTGATATTGCGGCAAATTGCGATCTTTTTTAACCTTCAATTTTGCAGCCTGTAATCCTACCCTTCAGCACGTTAGTTTTTTATTGAGATATCATTCTGCTTTGTAAATCTCTATTTTTTTTAATTAGATGTGTTCTTTGCTATATTTTTAATTGTGTTTTAAACAATTAATCAAGTTTTTTTTAAATTGTCGCTCGAGCAAGGCTCCTATAACATTGACCACGATACTGGCGGTTGCGGTGGACACCTAGAATTCTATGTGGGACCTGATTCATGATACTATCATTGATTACTCTTTCCATTACTTCGATTGACGGATGTTTACTGACGCGTTGATGTCATTGGCTATCGCTTCGCACTCGATTTTTCATCTACTGTTGTCAACCGTGTTAAATTCGTGATACGCATTGCGTCTCAAGAACGCTCATTAAGAACGCAATCGTGTCACAAAGATATTATATCTCTTAACTTTTATATAGAGATAGAAAGAAAATGTTAAATCTAAGATACTAGCGGCGTCATTTATATATTTTTTTTGGACTTATTGATCAAGGCTTATCTTTTTTATTTATTTATTCATTTTTTTATTTAGTATATTCATTTATTGTTTCTGTATTACTGTGATGTTGTGTCACTACTCTACAATTTTTGCAGTGACTTTACCGGCAAAGAAAATGCGGTAAACTTAATTAAACTTGTAACGTTAATTATATATCTTTATATCTTTATTATCGATTTATCTATCTATATATTTATATATTCAAATTATCATTAATTCATTTACTTACCTAGTCATTCATTTCAATGAAAATTATAAACAATAATAAGCTTATTGAAATCGCAATTTTTACTGTACTGTAATATTGCTTCACTAAATTGTTATGTTACTGCAAAATTTGTTGTGATTTTATGAACAGAAAGCATACATGCCAGATTGCAAGTATTCCTTTCATGCACATTTTGGTAAATTTAAAATTATATGGTCAAAACAAGTTAGTTTGGAATGCTGTTTTGAATGTCAAGCGCGTAATCGTTGCGCAACAATCAAAAAAGTTAATACACTTGAGTTGCAAGTTGCTTCCACCGTTAACCTGGACAATGCTGAAATTTATGTTTCCGACATGCACGAAATTATATCTCCCTGTTCCTTGATTAGTTGTTCCTTGCTATCTGCTCGTGTCATAACTGATCCGATTGGTAGTCCGTCATATTTCTCATCTGATTCAACAAATTCTTCAGATAGAATTAACTATTCGAAACTGTCTATTTGAAACAGTATTTCCGGTCTTCCGGCTATTGAAAAAAGCACTAGAGAGATGAGTAACACGATTAATGATATTTCCGTGAAATTAGACAATGTGATTGCACAAACAAAAGCTAACACCAACTCAATTGCGGCAGGGGTCAGAAAACGAAGGTGCACTGACACGGGCATTCGCGCTCCCGCCCTTTTCCTTAGCGCCTCGCGATTGCTTGAGATAGCCTTCCGGTTTGTGGTGCTGTTGTCACCTGTGGCAGCAGTACGCACAAACAATTGTCTCCCTGCAGTATCGGGGAGACAACCAAACCGAAGACGAACTATGTCGGTTATGCCTCCACGGGGCTTCATAGTTAGTGCTGAAGGAAACCCAGTATCTGACTAACGAATGATGAGGGTACCTCAAACGAGGAACCTATATTGGTAGTAGCAAATACTTAGATGAAGCCCCACTTCGGTGGTGGCTCACCTGTGTTTGGGCCTCTCGGGGTCGACGCGGATGACAATTTTTGGCCAGTGCAATAGGCTGACGGGGACCGCCTCCGCGTGGCTCCCCGTGGGCTCTCTTCACGGCTATCGCTTATTTTTATACTCGATATCTTGGTCGAGAGGCAAAGCGTCCTCCGCCTATGTCGGCGGCAGATTTTGGGTTTTTCCATGACTGTTGTCATGGCATGGTATGGCGTACGTTGGTGATTGGAATTTTGGTAATGCCCTTACCGGGCGAGGTACCGATGGTAGACTTATTTATTTAACACCAACTCAAT
The DNA here is from genome assembly GCA_022817045.1 of Psix sp. ZL-2020. Classification (NCBI taxonomy): domain Eukaryota; kingdom Metazoa; phylum Arthropoda; class Insecta; order Hymenoptera; family Scelionidae; genus Psix; species Psix sp. ZL-2020. Next base: position 1,159 of record JABFQD010001075.1, on the reverse strand, counting down.
ACTAAAATTCCGTGAAGAGTAAAATGTATTGACGGACAAGGTATCATGTGGTGAAAGGGAGTGTTACATGATGACACGTTTCAGCTTAACCGGGCATCCTCGCTCTACAGCTCCTTTTTATACTGATTGGGTTCGTAAAATTACCATTACTGGTTTATTTAATGCTGTCGGTCAAACTCCCTTGGAATTTTTAAAATCTCTTGCTCACATTTTGAGAGTTGACTTTTTTGACTATCATATCGAGAATGTACGTGTGATTCTTATCGTCAAAGGAAAAGCACATGTTTTGATAGTTAAATTTTTGATAGCTAAATTTTTTTCGTCATACATGGCTAATCGCTAAAAAGAATATATGTGATATTTTTCTGAATGAAATTATTTTTTTTACTAAGGAAACTAGGTTTGAATTCGGTTAGATGAAAAAAGGACAAGTTTTTCTAAAAGTAATTCATCCTCTACCCCATCTCTATTCCCACATGACTTTGAATGACCCACTATATCTCAGTGTTCCACAAGCACTGCGTCTACAAATGAAATCGTTATTCCAACATAGTTATTATCTAGCCAATTTCAACCCGTTACCATTCCTTAACCGACCCCTAACATTCCATCTCTAAGTGCACTCAGTGCTCTGTTGTTACTAAACCCAGCATCGGCTCATCCCCTTAACTCTACAAAAATCAGGATAGCTAGCCAGTATCAAATTTTTCCTCAAATTCCTCTTATAATCTTGATATCTCCCTAAAAGGTAAAAAAGGTCTTAACATCCATCGCCTTAAGTAGTGATCTACATGTTATTGCTGTTACCGAAACCTGACTCAATGAATCGATTTTTAAAAATAAACGGAAACTTTCTCATTAAAACATTATTCATCTTGATAAAGTTAGCAAAAGAGGTAGTGGTGTTTGTATCAATGTTAATGATCAGCTGAATAATTATCGTATTCTTTCATCCTCACCATGCAAGAAGAAAATTTCAATAATGAATTACAAAGCGTGTTTTGTCGAATATTGAGCAAGAAGATTGTGAGGTATGCGGGTTGATTAGTGCGCCTTTTGTCACGACGACGAGCGCGCCATCTGTGGGCGCTCTGGTGGTTAGAGAACTTGAAACGTGGCAGGCAACGGTTGATCCGTGAAGATCGTTTTGTGAATAAAG
>JABFQD010001074.1:0-20227 GCA_022817045.1 Psix sp. ZL-2020 | reverse complement strand
TAGCTTATATTTTTTATATTGAAAAATAATCATTCGTAGTAGTATCATCAAATATATGAAATGAATTTTATAATTTGCCAAAAAATTTAATTCATTAGACAATTATATTAAAATATACCCACACATTATTCTAGACATTTAATTTTGTCCTCCTTTTGCAGACACATGCTGAATTCATTTTCATTCAATTGTAATCATTTATTTTAATATTGTCATAATAATTATTCAATAATATTTATAAAATATTGCTTTACAAAAATTCGAACTACAATAAATTGGGTATTGAGTATTCATTATTTGTAATTTAAATACATTTTACAATTTACCTTTACAATTACATTCGGCGTAGGTTGAATATTTTGAAGTTTCTAAAAATCGGTTTAAAATTTATTTTTTGTACAACGCATGCTTCGAAAAATCAGTCATCAAAACAAAAATGAAAATAAAAATTAAAATCGCAGATTGCGTTAAAATAGAACGCAATAAATTTTAACTTTTTTCTGTGATTAACAAACTTCACCAGGATTATTTAATTAACGTCGTTTCACAACCTTCAACGATGGGGCGTTGCCTTCAATTAAACTATTATAAGTTTAAAATGAAATGTCAATAGTTAATGCGTCATTGGAAGCTTGAAAATGACGGATTATTGAAATTCAGATTACTTTTTTCAATTATTTGAACGTATATTAATATCATATTGTCAAAATTTTGAATTTTGATGCATTGAAATAATTATATAATACCTTCCAGTTCACTTAAATTGTTTCATGGAAAAGTTTGTCATTCATCATCGTCATTGTTGTATTGTCAGTACTGACTACTAATTCAATAAAAGCGTCATTTTTATTGATTGGTGACAATTAAGTTATGATACTAATAATCATAACGCAATCACGGATAAGTCATAATTAGTTGCTTCTTGTTTTTGAAACTGCACCCTGCTTCTGCAGATTCGTTATATATTTCTTACCATAACTGGATAAACATCTTTATAATGCCTTTTCAAAACGTTACTATATATATATATATATATATGTTGGAACGAGTGTTCGTCACATACTCGTATTTTCTCGATGGTCCTTCTTTTCTCCCATCTAATCAAGATTGCAGATTTCAGTTTGTTGTTCGTCCCGTTTTTCAGCTGCTACGCTCTCATTTGTTACGACCATACGAAGACACGTTTCACTAACAGCCACTTTTTCTCTCGCCCTACTTGCGTAATTAAAATTCGGCACGATTAACTGAATGCGTGAGTTCTTTTCATGCCTCTCATTTCGGTCGCTTTTTGATTGAGTCATGATCACAGAATTGACACATAGCTAAAACATTTTTTTTCTTGAAATTGTCACACTCAAGAAACATACGTTGATTTGAATAACTTATACATTTTTAGATTTATTTATTGCATTATTAATGAGTCCAAATGAATTTCTTTCACGTTTACAATCATCTTTTTCGTAGCTCAGAATCTTACAAACATATGTATTATATTCAACGTTTTTGTTAATTATTCCAAAAGAATAAATTTTGGGATTAATAAAACTAAAAAGTTGAGTCACAGAATCTAGATTGATTCATCAAAGGATAACATTAGTGTAGTTTTTATCTGCAATCCTACAGCCTGTCTGCGTGTTTTGAAGCGGACGCCTGATGTTTCAGAACATTTAATTGAATACGGGTTTTCCATCACAACGAACGCAACTCTAAGCATTCAATAAATCAAAGCAATCCAGCAAAAGACCCGGTCGAATGTCTCCGAGGAGTTGACGGCCTGTTTCTTCTTAGAAGTTACTTGTACTGATATAATTAGTATCGCGTGTCGACTAACATTCGCGAATCGCAGGAGCTTGCCTATTTCCGACGAATAAACAACTTCGTACTTTGACACCTAGTTATTCCAAATCATTATATTTTTAAATAAAGTCGTCGATGTTATTTTGTCTTTCAAAAGTCAATGTACTTTGTATAAATACTATTTCTATGTTTTCAAAACGATTTATTACAAATATTTAAATTGCATTGTAAAGTTGAAAATAGTATTAAATCAATCGAGGAATATTATATAAGTTCTATTTATATTTTCAAATTTGTCAGTATTTATGAAATTTAATTATTTTTATCAAATTTCATTTAAACGTATTCATTTTATTTGGAAGATCATAAAAAATGTACTCAAAGAGCTCATGAATACTGCTTTTTAGAATAAAAATTAATATTGAAATATATGTATGTTAACATATTTCGTACGAGTCAGAAACGAAAAGATCTGAGTTCAAGTTAATGTACAATACCGAAACAAGTTCAAGACATTCTGAAGACATCATTGGAAGCAAAATGTGTTGGCAGCATGGCACACGGCTCGTTGCGTTGTAAGCTGTAGCCGCTTTGACAGACGCTGGCGTGAAAGCGCTCGCCAATTAACCCGTGGTGAATTATGCGACGCCCTTTTACTCACTAATTTAGTAGGTGACTTATGTCGTACTTGCCAGTCGACAAGCGGCTGTTCATCCGTACGAATTCGTGTGTCGTGACTTCTTCTGTTTTTAGCTCCTTAGATTTTCTGTCATCTTGCCTGCGTTTACGCGTGCGTATCACGCGCTAGCCGGACATCCGGCTGCATTTTCGTGGCCTTTGATGTTTTTAAGTCGTTGTTCGTGGTATCACGTGTCGAATGAAATATCGCCTCGCGGAATAACCGATATTCTCTCACCCTTTAGAAATCCAATTGCCTACCGACTTGATTTCACATCGAGTCAAACTCGCTTTTGTTTTGCCATGACTTTTTCGTCTTTGAAACAAAATTATGCCGTAACCAACGAACAGAATCATTTGTGAGGAAATGATTGCTACAAAAAGAAGCAGCTTTTTTCCTTCAGAGAACTTCTCGTTATTCGCCTGAACGTAAAATGTATTCAACACATTATTACTACTTACCTTTTGACAAAAAGAGCGGTCAGCAGCGAATCCGTATTTGTGGAATCGGCTGCTTAATATACCGATTTCATTAATCTAATCGGAAACTCGAAAGATGCCTCAATATACACGAATAAAGAGATCGAACAACTAAAATGTGCATTTTTTTCTACGTAATCGTGACATTGTCGAAGAGTTACAACTTGCTCCAGGGATTCGGCGGTACGATGGTTTATTCAGGAACAATAGATGGCAGACCCACGTCGGAGAGCGGCCGCATCAAAAGCCAAATTTGAAACTAACTCAACTAATTATAATCTTATTTCAAAACGTTCTAGTTGGAAAATAATAAGAATAAAGAAATTAATCCATGAATCTAATAATTTGTAGAAATGTAAATCATAAAAGAACAATAACATGTTGAAATGAAAAAAATGATCTGCGTATTGGAGAAAATTGATGTAATGACTATGAATTTGCAAGTGAATAAAATATATAGGTGACGCATAACGCGCAACCGTGTTTATGAGGTGAACTTTGCTTGAAAGCAAGCTGGTGTTTTAACTTTATCGCAACTCGAGAAGTATGAGTTTACGATCGCCAGTCAAATATGCCAAGCTCGTTAAATTAACAGCGTTAGCATGGAGGAATCCACTGTGCATTAAAACCCGATAAAAGCCAATAAAGCATCGCTGTCACTACAGTTGATGTAAATACAAACTTTATCGTCGCTGATCCCATCTATAGGGACTTGAAAATACACGTGTCCAGTACACCTACATGCCACGCTGGCCGCTTAAAAAATTGAAACCTGCCGTCAGGAGGCCTGGGTCTTTCGCTTTTTCAGACCTCCTGACAAGCCGCGTCGAAACAGCGGTACTGAACAAAATATTACTGCCGCAATTTGACCAAAGTTCTACCTTTCTGATAATGTAATGACGTATCGCGAGTTATTCGAAGAAACAGCCAGAGATTTTGTGAATTTGAAATGCTGTAGGAACCAGTAACGAGGTCTGCGACTGTACTCAGTGGTGCGCGTTAAGTTTTATGGGCTTCCTTATTGAACGAATTCGAGCAAAGACCCGCTGTAACCCGAACATTCCGTGAGCGTCCGGTTTTAACAGGCCACCGCGCGGCGGATGAGTTCGACATAACTCTTGAGATACAGTGGAGTTTGTCTCTCTCGCTCGATTGGCTGTATGAGGCTTTATGCCGATTCAAGGGAGCGAGTTGATTCATGAAGACAGGATGGACCTCCTTGAGATCCGCGGCTCGGGTCCTCAACGTCCCGGCGGGTGGTCTCGCGGTTTGATTTCTTGTTTCTACAGCTTAGCCAGCGAATCGGCCTCGTTTAAGACGGAAACAAGCGAGAAAAAAAGAGGCGCACCGCGCCGCATTCTCTGCTGTCCGCTATTTATACAGCCATCGCGATTGTCGATTTAAATGTTTACTAATAACCATGCTTGTCCGGCTACCACCCAGAAGCCCGTCGCTTTGCATTTGTGTATGTGCAAGTCGGAGCCCCTAAAAGTTCCGAGAAAATATTTCACTTCATATTCAGCATTGAATAGATAAGGCTATGTTGTAGGTCGTGTACATTGTCAAATTATGTCGAGGTAGAGGGAGGAATGAGAAGACACATTAGTTTCGTAATGTTGATTCGTTTATTGCGAAAGGACACAGGCCGCCCGCCGCCTGCCAATGTGGCATCGACGAGCAAATCAATGCATGATGACTAAAAACAGACGATAATCGTTCGCGACGTTACATGATATGTTGAATGACGAAACACAATCATGCGTTTGAACTTAACTGATGATTCGCAAATCGAGCTAGTCGCGATCAGTCCGCGCATATCCTTCGTATTTTCCTCGTAACTTCAAATAAAGAACACGTACAGACTAAATAACAAAATTAATGATTCTATATAAATAATCGGAGCCTGCGCAATGGCCGAATTCACAAGTGTCGCAACGTATCTCCTTTTTTTCAGCTACGAAAAAATTATATTATAAACATTGCAATAACAATAATAATAGTCATCGTCGTTGGTATGAATTTGTCGTGGTTTCATCAGTTACAATAATAATAATAATAATAATAATAATAATAATAATAATAATAATAATTAGTAATATTGTGTCTACTCTACGTACAATACATACACTGGCTAGGCAGGCTGGCAACCAGGCCGTCGGCTAATATTTACAAACGCATAAATAATATCAATAATTAATATTTATATATTTATATTTATATATACTTTTATATGTATAATATTTATATGACATTACCTAAGGATATCCCGGTAATAGTTTAGCTACGAATAATCAGGTATTTTGGGGCTACGTTTTTTGCGCAATTTTCGCAGTAACATGGCATTCACAACAGATCATCTTCAAATCGAAGAATATTACGGGACTTGACTTTTCACACTGGCACACACGCATCTCGCCACGTTTATTATACACTAATTACAAATCGAGAGTCTTTGTTTCGTTATTGTCATCGTAGTCACATTGCTCCACCAGTCTTGCAAAAATTGGCTTCTCGTCCAGCGATCACACGCGTCCCGGCGACTTCAGTTCCGTCGAAGGTAGAGAACCACTAGGGTGGGGTGATTGGTCCGACCCGGCAGAAGACGCCGAGGAAGAAGAAGAAGGTGATACTCCGGAGGAAGTGGTTGAAAGTAATGGAGCACTATTGCTCGTGCCACTATTGGAGCCATTGACTGGAGCGCTTTTCACACTATTGGTCGCCACGCTTGATGACGTTGGGGTCAAGATACTCGCAGCCGTTGAAGGGGGCATTACTCCACCCAGACCCCCTAATCTCGAATAGGTTTCGAGCAACGACATATCTCCCGACGCCAGGTGTGGGGTTCCATAGAAATTACGATAGAATTCTGGATGAGGCCTCACAAACTGGGTACCGGGATGCATGGCTGGATGAAGGGGATGGTGGGGTGGTAAACGGCTAGCCAGAGGACTTACTAATTTTCCTCCACCTCCGCCACCCCCACCGCCTGAACCAAAACTTGTGACTCCTGAAGTGGGACTAGGATGATCTCCATCTTTACTCGCCATATCAGCAAGAGACCAGATTCTTGGTTTCGTGGTATTTCCCGTCGATGTACTCGTACTAGGAGGGACCTGACTCCCTGGAGAGGTTGCCTCAGGGGAAGGGTGACGAAGAAGACGCCACGAGAGTTGCAGTGGGTGCCTGGGTTCTCTTTGGTCATAAAGACACTCTGGACTGTCAGGACCACTGTCTGCTCTCGATTCACTCCACTCACTCTCAGGTTTCCCTTGCATGCCACCAGAACCTCCACTCCCGCTATGAAGTAGATCCATCTTATGAGCTGGTCTTTCTCCATCTTCACTCGAACCAGTACCTGAGTCTTTAGAATCTGCAATGAAACAATAATATATTGCACTAAGATAAAGAAGAATAATAACAACATGGATCTCACTAACCAAAATCAAACAAGTTCTTACCTAATCTATCTTTCTCATCCACACTCTTTCTGCCACTATCGTCATCTTCGTTATTGTTATCTTCATCTTCAACTCTATTTCGTGGTTCCCAAGTCATTTTATTTTCTTTTTTCAACCGCCGACGTGCATTTGCAAACCACGTCGATACCTGAGTCAAAGTCATCTTCGTGATGATTGCGAGCATTATTTTCTCCCCCTTTGTTGGATAAGGGTTCTTTTTATGTTCATTTAGCCATGCCTTTAGAGTGCTGGTTGTTTCCCGAGTCGCATTTTTCCTTCTTGCGCCATTTATGTCCATGCCATATCTGAAACCAAATAACAAATCGTACAGTGATCTGAAAAAAAGGTGAGACTAAACTTTACTGATTTGTGTTATTAACAAAACAGTTTGAAATTTGTCAAACTGTTTGTGAGTTTCCGTTTGTATGTATACATTTTACTTTCAAAATCACTACATAATTACTACGTTGAGGATTGAAATCAGCATTCATTTGAATGTAAAGTTATTCCAATGGAATATAAGTATCGCATTCGGGGGATGTAAACGATTTGATAACACCGATATGACTCGCGAAAGAAAGTGAAAAAATGGCTTAAACGACGGAGTGGGCCGCATTCACGTTGGAAAACTTATCCAATCGGGTAGCTCGTTACGCCTCCGACGTATAAAAGTCGGGCTTGGATATAAGCGGTGAGTATTACTTTCGTTTCGAGGCAGATCTCTATCTAATGGTTTAAGGTTCCTTACCCCACACCCCCGAGTCAGTGCTTTCCCGACTCATCCCACTACTCGAGTTGGTCCACCGACCCTCCGAGATCCCATTACTAAAAGACTAACCCTTATCAAAGATTAAACTTCGGTATAACTGCTGAATCGACGGGATCGAAATTAAATTTTCCACCGCTGCTCGGAGACTTCTTGAAATGCCGTTCTTTTTTCAGTCGTCGTTTATACCGTTCACCGTAGCTTTTTTATTCCTTTTGAACGAGTGCCATCCGAACGTAGATAAGAAAATGCGAGTTCGACTTTGCGGAACATTAGTTTGGAAAATACCGGGAGTTTGTCAGATCCGGTACTTTTTTCCAATTATACTTTCGAGGACAACTCACCGTGTATCTAACAAAAGTTTATTACTTTTTCATAAAATTTCATCGTAATGACAAAAAGATCACTTTGCGTCAAACTTTACGATGTGCCACTAACCAGAAGAATTCTTCAATCCGAAAGAATTAATTATCGAGTGGAGAAAAAGATCAGCTAAAACGTGATGAGCATACGGGATATGTTTAAACAATTCTATGACTATTTTTTAAGACTCACATGAAGTACAATGCGAAGGTGGTGGATAACAAGTTCATCGTTGGTGGTGATACAATCATGTTGTGTCACCATTATCGAACTTTATTTACACCCCACTATCGCAACATGAATGCTTGCACTCTAGCAGGAACATATACTCTTAAATTGCATGATGCAATATATCCACAAGAATTGAATTAACACCTGGATGACAAAAAGTATGATACAAGGAACTAATAAAGAAAATTAATAAAGTTGTCCCTTCTTTCTCCAACGAGGAATCAAACCATATTTAAGAATTTCATTTCTCATTTTCAATTGAGAATATACAGATAAACTAAAATAATGTGAATTCAAAAAATAAAATTTTGTATCGTATAGAATTTACCACTGAGTCAAAATTAACACTTTTTTGACTTTCTTGACTTGTTTGTTACTTAGTCTGTTTGACAAAATCAATGCATTCTAGAAGGCATAATTTCATCAGTTACATCACATTATAGTGGATGGGTAGCTATAAATATCAAACAATTAAAGAAACTATCCATTAAAAAAATGAAGAAAAGAGAATAATCGAGACTCTAAATCACATTAGTATTTATATATTGACAAAAGTATTTGTTTATTCTCGTTGCGCTTTGATCCGGTTTCTCGTGCTCATCCTCGCACTCTTCTATCTACCCGGCAAAGCGGAAGTAGCAGCAGGGAGTAAAATAGCGTGGGCGCGGGCTTAACCCCGGACTGTTTGCGATGAGCAAATGGCGTTCTGCAGTTATTTTAAAATTCAGTCAGACTGTAGTTGGGCGGAGAGGGTGAATCCGCTGGCTGGGTGGACGGTTGGATCGGATTAAAAAATCAGAGTGGAAGCTTGTTTCTCATGATAACAGCCAGCCGCTCGAGAGAACGGGAATTGCTGCTCTTGCCAGCGTCCCCCAACCCTCTTTCCGATTTTGTCTTCTTCTCATCGTACCTGTGCGACGTACCATAGTTCTATCCCAATCTGTCCCGGCCCGCGGCTTTCACGGACACCACCACTGTTTCGTACCAATAATATAAATATTGCAGTTACTCTTTTATATACGTATAAGTTATATACACATATATTTACATATACATATACAAACGTTTACATACATTTCAGTATATGTTTGTAGTGCGAAATATATCTACTACCAGACACATCAAACGCATCTCTCTCTCCTCATGCGCAAACTGATCGCATCAACAGCTTGTTTCCATGGCGATTGCTAATCGGACCGTGCTCTCCAAGCCCCTGAAACGCCTCCACTTTTGCTCCGTTCTCCAACACGTTTCTTGTGTCTCGAATTTTATTCTTTCTTCGCGTCCTTCATCGCGATAACTCCGCTAATCCTTGCTACTTCCGACCGTCCTAACACCCTTTCTTTGTCCGAGCTGACCTGTCCAACCACCCAGTTTCATCTTAAACTCGTCTCGGAATACGAAATTTAAATTAATCACATTTACTTAGCGCATGATGTATGGTCTTAATAAAATTTGTATAACGTTTTCCAGATGAGCCGAGTACAATGGCATTGTGTTGTCGATCCTGGTGTTAGCACACATGAGAACTAGTAACGATGCGTGCTTACATGTGAGCCGACCGGTTTCGTCTAATGTGCTCGTTCAGTTATTATGGAGGGGCAGTTCGTAGGCAGGTTGCAACGCTGGAACGGACTCCGCCCCTCGTTAGCAGTTGGGCCTAAGGGTGATATCTAACCTCGAACGACCCTCCTTTTATACGCGTGCTGTCTCACCGCGTAACCTTTTATCAACACACTGGTGAGCCATTTAGATGTGTTTCAAGACGCCATCTTTTCTTCACCGTCACGCGGGGTTTAACTATGTTAACGCACGAACGAATGAGATACCAATTCGAAACTGACTCTTCTTGTTCACGCAACGTTGACCAAGTTATATACACTAAATATGCGTGTATTCCATAATCGATTACCACTTGGCATGAAACGTACATTTTACATAAGAAAAATGTTCATTCAATTACATAGAACGAGTAAGTATTATTTTTATATGGTGATTTAAACTAGATTTTAGCGAATTATGTTTCTCGGTAACCAATATTATTATAAAGTACAATGGAGTGGTCAGTTTATAATAAGCTGCTAAATTTACCTTAACTGATTTAAAGATATTTTTTCATGTTGGATTATGGTGTTCAGTTAAGCAGCAATTAATTGAAGTCTCGATAGAGTTTCTGACGATTTGCATTAGTTAGTAAATTGCTTGACTATATTCGGTGTCGATAAGTTGAGCCTAATGTATGTGCATAGCTTATAGTCCTAATCGCATAACGCCGCTATAATGCAGAAGTGGATGTCGTACAGACACTGTTCTACAACGTTGGCTTTCTTGACATACATTTACCACGAACAAAAAGCTTGTATAATAATCAGCATCGGATTACTTGCCGCGAGATATGAGCGATGGCTTATTATATATAAGACGCATTGCTTGTGTTGAATGCCGCGTCACGTTAACTCCTAGAATTGTTTGGACTATTTCGGCGTAGGAGCCCAGCGTGTTCTTTGAATACTCAAATTATAGTGATTCATACTTTTGTTCATTCATATGTTTTCCTGTTATAATAACAAAAATTCTCCCATTGATATTGATACGAAATGTCGTCTGTTGATTTAGATATTTTTGAATGAATTAAGTTTCAAGTACGTTTAGCTCGTTAGTAAAACGACTCTAAATATAAATCAGTTTAAATTTCTTAGACTTCTAAGTCTGTTCACTTTGTGACTTAGACGGTTGTGTTAAAATAGTTCACAAATTCTTGGACCACAATATAATCTGAATTAATCATCTTGTTTAGAATATTTGCAGAGCATGAGGCATTTGACATTATTCTTTATAATACCGATAACGAGTTATTAACAGTTTTCAGATTTGGATAAGAGCAGAGTATAAATTTTCAGCGGATGTGATTGACAGAGACGTTTGTGCGACACTTCCCCTGTGCTAAATGAATATTTTAAAATGCATGAAGTAACGGATCCCCGTACGTGCAATCCGCCCAGGAGCTATCATATGCTAAAGATGATGTATGGCCATTTAATGACCCGATAATGCCAGGGGCTGGTTTTTGTACCCAAGCTCTAAGGGTTGAAGTCGCAGCCGGTAACGAGTGATTACAAGCTGGATACTGCGGTCCGGGTGGTGCTGTCAAGTCAGTGCTTCCAACGACACCTAACTGTCGAACTATCGTCGACTGCTTTTTCCCATTAGGGGTAATCACAGTAAATGAACTTTGTGGATCACTAAATAATGAAAATCATTTTACCGATTTGATATTTTTATACATTCTGGAAAGTTCTATGTTGAATAGAAACATTTATGGACCCGTAAAAAAGAGTATATTCAAAGAAAAAAATTAATGATTCAATAATGATTGAACCGCAAACTACGTCCGTTATCATAGTATTATGTTTTGTTTTGACACATTTCTACGTCTAAAGTGTATTATCGGAGAAGGATATGAGATGCTATAGAATATTGTCAGTAGAAACTAGAGTGTCGATTAGAGTGACCTTCGATCGCCGGAACGCAAAATGTCCCGGCTTTATCGCTGTCGCTGTTGCAACCTTAAGCATAATCGACATTGTGCGCGTCCGAGTGTCATCGTTAGATTAGCATTCTGTCGTTTCGTGACGGATTATTGACAAATTTTTCAGTTATTAAACCAATTTTTGAGATTGGAAACGTTAAACTTTGGACATCGAACCAATCGTTCGACATTGAACACACACAATGAAAAAACGTCAAATTAAAGAGTAAAATGAGAATGATTGAAATCAAAAGACTAATAGGATAACAATACATTGAAATTTTAACAGCGGAATAAGCGTTCAAATGATTGTCATATGGGTAGCTTGTCGAAAATGATAACTAGCTACGAACTTTGAAGTATCATTCATTGATTTATCCGAGAGTGACATTTGTTTCTTACCGTAACTATTAGTTTTTACTGAACTTTTAATTTTGTCAATAATATTTTTCAGTTTCTGTATAAATTAATTGTTTGGAGAATCAACAAATTATTCGATCTAAAAATAAATAACATTTTTGAACAGACATACGTTTTATATTGTATTCGCGACAAGTAATAATAGCTCGATAAACAACCGCGTTATTCCGTCATTTCCATGGCCAATAAAATTTAAGTCCTAATCGTTGTAATTGAATATATATCGAGTGTACGAACACGACGTAAATTGAGCTTATCTTCTCACGACAACATTTTACAGATTATTTCTAGTAGTTAGTACACACAGAGACAATATCGAATTGCAAAACCAGTAACTGTTACAATAAAATAATCCCGTATTTTTTCCTAACCGAAATATGTAAAACAACAAGATCTGGAATTGTTGAAAAAAATTAATGTTTTATTTTAATCAATTTACGATTAAAAAATGGCAACAATAATGATAATATAGCAGTGTGTTTACTGCAAATTGAAAAAAAGTGTCTCAAATGTCACTTAATGACTGATTGTTAACATCTCGGTTGGGTAATTAAATTTATCAAGAATACGAAAGATGGATGCAAGAATTTGTGTTGCTCGACTGATGGATGTAAGCGAGGGAGATAAGACAAAGATATTTCGTCAAACTCATTCGGCGACATATTCAAATTGATAAAATAACGCACTCTTGCGTTGACAATAAATCGGAGAGAATAAAATTTGATCGGTACTCATTGCGAATGCAAATCACGCTACTGATGTTGATTCGAAGCGCGTGCTGACACATCGGTCGTTGTACGGACACGCTTAATAATACGTGGCTTACCGATGAGGCGCGTTATTTTTCTTTCAACGCGGCCGTTCTTTTGCTATTGTCTACCCTATATGTCTCCGGAAGCAGGGCCAATCCACCGGAAAGACGAGACCGTTAACCCGCTCGATCCCGACCTCCCGGCCATGCATGCAAACACTTCATTACTGCCTTTTTATATACATACGCGTATTAAATGCAAGCCGACTGCGCATAATATATACGCGCGAATGAAACTGAAGTTTAATGTAACCCGCGGGTCACTTAGTCCACAAACGGTCAGAGCTCGTTCGCCAGTACAGTTACATTTTCAATTACTTCATCATATCTGTCGACAGTTTCAATTACATTATTCATTGCGGTTTATCGATTATTTGCTAATTCACGGTTTTCGGCACTCGCGGACAAACTACTTCCAATTGACTCATTTGTTGGACAATTCACTTTAATTCACTTTATTCAGTGTTTGCTTGAGAATTCTATTTTAACCGTATTAAATTATTGAATGTATTCAGATTTGCTTGATAAAGTATATATGTGTTTCGTTTATACATATGTTATATATACACGAAATGCAATAACAACTGTAGCGTTAAAATACCAATAAACTTTTAGATCAAATGCTATGTGTTATAAAGTAATATTAGACAAAAATTATCGTAATGTTATATTTGATTATCTTAGCTGACAACTTTTGTTATTTATATTTTAAAATTTAGACGTGAAGTGATAGGAAACGTTATTTTCAAATATAATATTAGACAGTTTTTATGAATAATTATTCAAAAGTAATTTGTCTATTATAATATTATAAATATATAGCTTTAATAATAATATATAGCTTGTTGTTTTACATTAATGAATACGCTTTCATAGATAGTTTGTCTCAGTGAGATCGAATAAAGTTTAATTATTTAAAAAATATTTCCAAAAATTATAATTTGAATGTCTGTAAGATGACCATTAAAAAACTATAACTTTGAAACTGATATGAAAATATAGTAACTTAATAAAACGTGAATGCCTGAGGAGCGTAAAAATTAGCTTATAAAATACCCTAATATTTAATCATATCATTTGGTATTATTGAACATTAGTTCTAAAGCTGCAGTTAACTGTAAAATCTAAATTTATATCCTATTACAAAATTATCGGAGACAATTTGTAGGAATAAGGTGAGTCATCGTTTGATAGCCAATTTTCGGACGAGTACATGCTGCGACGTGCCGACGATTAATGTAGACAAATTGGTGTCGCACTTCGAATTTCCTTCACGATTGTTCCGGTAATGTCGGGGCGATCGCAACCACAGCTACTAGATGCTAAGCAAGCTGTAGTATCCGATAGCTTCCGTGCATACGAAGAGGATTTAGACGGAAGTGCGTCACGTCGCAGCAAAGTCGTTGCCTTACAAGGCAGATCGCGACATAGTACGTGACATCAAATTATACTTTATATCATATGATGCTTCCGTTAGAAAATATCATAATCAGAGCTGGAAAATAGTTAAATAATATATACTAGAAGCTCACGTTGGTTTATTGAAAAACAATGCAATCACGTAGAGACAAATTAATGGCAACCGCAATGTCCATCAACTGATCAAATTAACCGATACGTAATTTAATATCGATATTTTGCGAAAATTTTCAATCGTGATGCTTTTTAAGCCAAAATTGCTTACATTTCCGGACATCATTTATGTCTCGGTGATAAATTCGCGTGGGCTTATCAAAAATATATGGCCGACTGAAGCTAATCCAATTAAAGCTCGAATTGATCATCACTTTGCTTATTATGGACCCCAGATATTAATTCAATATTCGAATTTCAAAAAACTCACCAAAAATTCACAAAGCTGCGCATGAAAATAGTTAACGACCGTACCAGAGATGTTTTCCTACTCTTATTAATTGATGATATTCATAAAAACGAACATTTCATTACTAGTTAATATTTCGAATTTCACCTATCTTTGGAACAGGATTTATATTTTTGTAATGTAATTGGAGTAACTATATGACTTTTATAAAGTTTTCTGTTCAAATATCTGTTGTCTATTGCCGATCTATATATGATGATCGCGGATTAATTTATCACAGTTGGACCTTTAAGTGCGTCGTGTCGTTTGACACGCGATCCGAGATATTTGAACTAAGAGAGAAGAGGCGAGAGACAAGAGTTGTGGGTCAGCTAAGCGCTAATTTATTACAATGTTTATGTGTTACTCGTCTCAGCTTATCTTTAACATAACAGAGGCGAAGTTTGAGAGCAAGGCAAGATTGCGTCGTACACGAATCACAAAAAAGGCTAACATGTCAACAAAAATGTGAAGGATACGAGTGACCAAATGCTAATCATTGAATAGTTATATGTAATGATCACTGATTTCAAAGAATGTATATCATGTGTTTGACCATTGTGATTTTATTATTATTAGTATAATAATTATTTTAATTATATTATATTAATGTTTATTTCTATAAATTTCAGAAAAAAGCATATACTGCTTTAATAATGAATATTAAAAACTAATTCTCTAATAAAATTAAAAACTTTTATTATTTATTGGTTAAATGAAAAAAATTCAAATTTGGTAAACTTAACTGTTTTTATCAAAGTGAATAAATTAATTGTAATTCAAAACACTTCCACATTTTCACGAAAACGCGATTGAAATTATTATTACGATTTTATCGGTCGTAAAATACGTTTTATAAATGACTATGATAGTATTGACATATTATTCTATAATTCAACATTAGTTCATTGTTTTATATGAAATTCAATGTGACGAATCTGGAAATGCAACCTGCTTTTGTAGCCATGATTTCTACCACTTTATGGTGTTCGATTCGCGGCAACATAATTCGACAAATTATTACTCACCCGTTGAAAGGATAACTAGCAAAGGCCGCGTCGTAAGGATGATAAACTGATGGATAAGGCCAAGCGGCAGCACCAGCGCCTAGATTTTCTTTGAGATCCAGACCAGTCGCCTAGACACAAAATTCGTCCTGGTTAATTAAATTCATGAATTATGATGTGTAAATTGTTCGAGTCTTGTTTGAATTTATTGACACAAGACTTGTGTTATGTTTTTTAGATGAAGATAATTTATTTATGCTGCCCTGGTATCAACAATTTTAAAAGTGGCTCGATGAAATGATAAATTCTCATAATTAATAGAATGAACTTCGCGATCACGAACACAGTTGATTGCAATAAACTTTTTGCATAATAAAGCAAATGATTATCTCAAACGAATTCAATTATTCGGCCAGAATATCAGTCTTTCAATTGAAAAATATCTCATGATAATTTTACAAATGTTGCGAAAAATGTACGCGATTTTTATTCAATTTATACTCTGATAATGTCGCAAGTTATCGAATGCAAGAAACGAAATGCGATACACGCCAGACTTTCATTTCGTGGCATTGTGATTCTTGGCTCTCGTCTCGTCACTCGTAAACTCGATCGTATATAGCAGACACGATAACGAAAATGCACTTATGTCTTGCAACATTGTTTTCGTGTACACCAATACGATCGCGAGCTCCGAGCCATTATTTCCGGCGACGATTAACATTTCATGTTTCTCTAGCCTTCAGTTTTACATTGTATTACTTATTAACTTCGCTTCCCGCATTTAATTTAATCGAAAGAGAATAAGAAACATTCATATACAGTTGGAATCATAAATTTATTTCGCGATCTCATATGCCGGAAATACATGTAATTTCTTGCAGACACTTTTTTCTAGACGTTAGATTCGAGCTGATGAATTATGTGAATTATGGATAATAAGTAAATAAACAGCGACGAGAAGTCGTGCGACACCGAGATCAAATCAGTGGTTGTTATGCAACCAGCCGGGAGATAAGATTAGTTTATTCATATTCTTCTCATTTTTTACACCAAACTTCAAATTTCCATTAAACATATGTATTTTACAAATCAACGTGATTTATTACTACTGAACGCGTTTATTCTGTTTCGTGAGTAAAGAATTTCCCGTTTATTATTATTTTGTTTATATTTTATATGAATCTCATTTGGTATATTAATTGATGAATGATATTGCGACATTTGAGATAGACATATTTGAATGCGAGGCAATAAGTTCATGAGATAAATATTTCGAATACGTTTCTTTTCGCGGTTATAGACTTTTCCTCTGCTGTCAATCCATTTTTACCGGGTCGTTTGAATTTTTATCTCTTGGCTCTTAACTTTCGACAATCCGGATTTATCAGTCGAGAGGTATAAGGAAATATTTGAAAAAGTAATGACTGATTTGTAAATAATCTATTGTTAGGGTTGTACCCGGCATATTTGATGAGGCGAAAAGCGACATTATCTTAAACACACACTGTCTAGTCAATCTAGTGATAAAAGAATTATTTCGATGAATATATTCGAACTTAATGATGCGTAGTTGACACTACTTTCGCCAGCTCTTCCAAAATCTATGCTCGCAACTATTTCAGCATATCGTTTGTCTATTTTAGATAAATATGTATATCTCTTACTAACACTCTCACGCTTCAGTGGTGCGTTGCACAGTCGTAAGATCTAAAGATACATTATCGTTTTTCAAACGTTAACATTTTAAACATGCACTCTGTGACACATTACGTTTAGTTTATAATGAATAGTACATTTGACGTTTGGTTTATATTTGTCTTCCTTGATTATAGATTGCTTGTCAAGATACATGATTGATGTTTCATTTTTCTTCGAAAATATTATATTTGAGGAGATGCGTGAACGATTTCCGTTCGTTGATGTGACAGTAAAAATACTTACTTTGTGATTAACTTCAAAACGAGATAATAGAATACAAACCATTTCTCTTCACAAAAAATATTTTACTCGTAGTTATCAATAATGCAAAGTATTATTTGTCAAAAACTGTCTAAACAATTATTTTGCCACGGTAATAAACTAACTGGTTAGTTCCATTTGATTACATTATGATATAGGATTTTTACAAATGTCATTCAACGAATTGCAAATTTAACGATATTATTTCAAAGCTAATTCACGAAAATTACATTTTTTGTCCATCAAATTCGTTCTACTAAGCGTTGATTGCATCAAATAATTATGATTAATATATGTTAGTTTGTTTGTCCAGAAACAATTATTGAAAAAGTTTTGACAACGTTCCATTGTAATTGATTCTAATTATGAGTAATAGTTGAAATGGCATATTCATGCTAATAATTATAAAGCTAGAGTGATAATTAATTCATTTAATTTTCGTCAAGTATAGTAGAACTTATTCAATACAATAAAAATCATATTAACATGGACAAGTGTTATAAATCATGAATGGATCGAAAATCACTATTTATATATCACACTTATTTTTTAATGATATTGAAATCATTCATTTTTTCTGCTCACATTATTATTTCAATTAATAATTTATTTTATTTTACATACGATTTTTATAACTATTCCATGCCATCAAATACCATGAATTTCATAGCATTTAACAAATTTATTCAATCATTTGTTTAATTAAGAAAAATGTTTCCATTGATTATCGTTTATAAATAATGAACTAGTTTATGACGAATACTTTTTTTGTCTTTTTTTATATTTAATTATACATAAAATATTATTACTTACAGTAGTTGTATAAAAAGGTGCTTGTTCTGCTCCAAGACCGGGAAAATATGCAGCCATGCCTTCAGAGGCAGCGGCGGCTGCTGCAGCAGCATAGGGGGCACTATACATAGAAAGTGCTGTGGTCGGCAAAGCACCAAGTCTTTGGTACCCACCAAGAATTTCGTATTGACAAGAACACACAGTTTGACCGGTCAGGGGGTCAGTAAAAATAGGTCTGCCGGTATCACAACATCGACCTCCAGGAGGTCCTCCCGCCGGAGGCGGATGCGGTTGCGACGGACTCACCGACGTCGTTGGACTTCCTGGTGGCCGAACTACTGCACCAGTTACGGCCATCCTGGTATTAGCTAAACTAGGATTACTTAACGGATGATTCGCACTAGTTGCGCTTCCCAACGAAGAAGCGCTTCCTGCGCTTAATATTGGCACAGATACGGGTGAAGTTGAAGATGATGCTAGCGATGAGTTCACCGTCACAGGACACTGCAAACAAAATATTAAATTCATTTATGTATGTATAGTGTAATAAGAACGATCAATGTTATAGTTAATATGTTGAATTGAATCTTGTATTATAAATTAAATTTATTGTTTTTCGAAATGAATCATATGAAAATACATTTTTTAAAGTTATTTTATGCTTTTTCATACGAGAGAATATTCATTTATTTAATCAAAGTCTGAATCGTGTGAAATTTATCATCAAATATTCCAATACATCAAATTTCCGATATGTATAATGAATTCTGTGTGATTCATTTCGCGTATACCACTTATTTACTTCATTTAAGTTCAATCATATTATTAAATATTCACTGTCGTATATCCAATTTGCGAGATTTATATTGAAAATATATAATTCAAGCACGGACAAAAATATATACATAAATTCAGTGATATGCATCGTGATTTATAATATACGCTGAAAAATAACGTATTAATCAATTTTCGTACTAATTACTCAGAATAAATATAAATAATAAATCAGTAGATGAATCGTACTATGACATAATTATTCAGAAATATTATTCGGGTTTAATAAATCTTATTATACGATAAAACTCTAACCTATGAGAAACTTTTATAAAAATATAATTTTGCTTTTAATGAATGCAAGATATATTTTTCATTTTGTTAAATACATTTAATGCTTTTTAAATTTATTATAATAATCTCCGAAAGTTATTTTATCAACCGATTTTGAGCTTATTTAACATTTTTGGATTGAGAAGATCATTATTGAATAATATAATAATCTCAAAAATCAACATTAACACTAAAAACCCTTGTTTTAAAGTAATGAATATTTTAACGGATATACGCACTAGTAATTTCCCGTTTTTATTTGATATCCAAATTAACAAGCATTATATTTTTGATCTTTAAAAGTATAGTGTCAATTAATAATATGTATCTATCTTAATTGTAAAATTCTATAAATATTATGTTTTGCTGTAAAATGCTATTTCTAAAATAATAATATTAATTATTCATTGCTTTAAGCCTTTTCATGATTATTTTTCTCATATGAAAAAAAGATACACTTTTAAATGAGAATACGTCATTAGTTATGTTTTATATAAAGGATATAATAATTTTTATCATTATACCTTTTCGTTGAATCATATGAGAAGATTTATTTTATTTGATATGAATTTCAAATTATATATAAATATAAAATATTTAATTGGATAGTTCCATAATTTCTGTTTTGATTAATATAATTCTATAACATCACTTATTTTGACTTGTTAATTTAAATTATATATTATGTTCATAATTATAAACTTGAGTTATTTCACTGTTGATGCATTTTTGTTTATGTCATTTATTTTCAGAAAGTATATATAATTGTTCTATATTCTATCTTACTTTATTATTCAAATATCAATATACCTATCAATCAATATTGATTCGTGTTATTATTAAAATTCCAAGCATATCTCCTGTCAATTATCATTTGAATCTAACATAAGACACAAATGGAACAATATTCTGAGGAGTTAAAACATAAGTATAACATCCATTTTCATATATTTAACAAAACGTGT
>JABFQD010001073.1:0-20228 GCA_022817045.1 Psix sp. ZL-2020 | reverse complement strand
TGATTTAAAATAATATACACAAATAACCCAATAATTTGATTACAAAATTAAATGCTCATGAAAATGCAATTTACTTTTAATATTTTTGAGATAACCATAATATTTTTTCAGATCAAAAGCTAAATAAAAGACAAATGAATTTAAAGTTGTTTCTGATCAGGCCTCTGTTAAGTAAAATCAGGTTTAAACTTTTTGCTTCGGTTAAACTTAGCCTATCAAATTTTAAAAAAAACTTAAATGTTAGTTTTATGTTTATGAAGTTTATATATCCCAACAGTTGCAAGTGTTCTAAAACGAAATTTACTACCGAAATTTTTCTAGAGGGACTCGAATAATATGGCAAATGTAAATAATTTGGACCAAAAATAAAACATGAATAAAATTCGATTAAAACGTGATTCAATTTTCACATTAATATGTTAATGTAATCAATTGACTACCTATAAAATTGCATTCTTATGCAGCGATAGTTGCAAGAGAAGGAAGTTAATATCATTTAGATGTAATTTTTGTGTCTTTATGAGTTATTGTTCTTCCGATATATTCTTTATGTGTTTACATTAGATATACAATATTGGGATATTATGCATAAAAAACTTGATACGTTATATCAGAATCTATCATATGATTGAATATTATATTTTTACGACAATCATAAAAAAAATGAAAAAATGATACACTTCAGTAATTTAATCAGATTATGCATTCAATTAAATTTGAAACATCTCTCTTGACGTCTCGATAACGATGCACAAGTAAAAACATATCGATTATCATCCATCAGAGAACATGCAAAAAATGTTCGTTCAATTCATATTCTGTTAGCAATTTCGATCGAATAATGTTACCATTGTTTAGATTTTTATTAGTTTAGCAATGGCTCTTTTCAAAGATATTTTCAGAGCCGGCGGACACCTACGCAACTCGTTTGTCTGTTCGGACGTAACTATGAGATAAGAATTTGAATGAATGGAAAGCAGCGCGACCTTTGATTGGATGACTTTGGCGCTTTGTTTTGTCTGCTGAGTTATACGATACTGTGAGACAGTTTTGCAGTAAGTAAAAGTTATCGCAACGACCATTCACGAATTCAGACATTGTCTTAAACGAGAGTCATAGATGGCGCTCCGCTCGGAGCTTTAAACTAAGATTTTGCGTTGGTTTTTGCGACGAACGTGCTGCCAGACAAAACAACGAGCTTAATTGCAGATGGCACTTTTTCAACCATCTATTTATAATGTCGGCGTTCGTAGGAAGTTTAGGTGTTAAAAGTTGCGCTGTTAAGAAATGGTGCCAAAATGTCAACGTTCTAAACTTCCGCAATCGATATTCAGCGAACAGAAAAAGAGACAAGACTAAGGAGCAACAAGAAAAACAACAGCGCATCTTACAAATATTTCCGAGAAGGCCCAACGGACATTTCAGCATTCCTAGATCGTCATAGCAGATTCGTTAATAGATACATCTTTGTAATAACTTTATCCTCGGGGCTCATAAATTGGGTACCCGCATAACTGCGAGCTTATAATAAATGAACATAATATGCTGAAATGCGCGACATCGCAAGTTATAACATTTTTGTTTGTACCCAAGGAATTTCGGTTGAGATAACATTCGAATATTCTGTTTTT
This sequence comes from Psix sp. ZL-2020, assembly GCA_022817045.1. NCBI lineage: Eukaryota > Metazoa > Arthropoda > Insecta > Hymenoptera > Scelionidae > Psix > Psix sp. ZL-2020. The sequence continues at coordinate 18,597 of JABFQD010001073.1, read as the reverse complement.
GATTCATCTTGCTTGATACTGTGATAATAGTTCCAGTAATGCCTACAGGATGACTCGGGGTCATTTTTTTGGGAAATTATGATTAAGAAATTAAAGGAACCAGAAGTGATTCCTGTTCGAATATTTCTGATATTTCAGATAAGGATGCAGTTTTTGGAACTGTTGTGTAAAAAGTGGTTATCAGTTTTTTCGAACAAAAATACGTTTGAAAAGTAAAACAAAAAAGTATTTTATATACTCGACAAATATTTTTGAAAATGAAGCTATATTTGGTATGTTTTTGAACATTCGTCATTTTACTTTTTTTAAATGTATTAAAATTACATTTTTTGCAGTTACACCATTGTAATAAAGACACATAATGTTTATATATTCATCGATTATCAATATATTTTTATTTTGACATGTAACTAATAAAAATGTAACCAAGGTATTCATAAATAAAAAACTTATTGAGAGAATTATAAAGTTTAAAAAATGTTCATAAACCTCAATTTATACACTGTTAGTATATATAATAAATACAGTGTCAATATTAAAATGAATCTCAACAAATATAATATCTTACATGCTATTGATTTTAAATTTATGTAACTTCTTAAGGTTTTCATATCTTCTAAAAAATATCATATTGCTTATATTGATTATATCTACTTATCAATATCAGTTTTACGTTAATAAAAAAATGAAAATATTTGGAATACATTCCTCTTCCGCTTGTCCATAACTTCTGCCTTCGAGTATCTCCTTAATGAATTTGGCTGTCTTAAGAAGATTTACTTTTATATATCATTAAATTATTAAAATATATCAAATCAAACGATGTGTAAAATTTGCATGTTACATATTCGAGTGCATAGCCAGGCGCAATAATTCAACAAATATTACAACTGAGAACACGTATTCAGCTGCATTCCGGAAATGTGCTCATAAAGCATCGCCGTGGCGAGTGGAGAGCATAAATGAAAATAATTCGCGCAATTTTTGTTGCCGTTCCGGAAAAAAGAACGAACAGTCCATAAGGCTGTCGGCTTTGTTGGCTAACGTCACAATATATCATAAATCCTTGCCGCAAATGGTGTGCGGTGCATTAAATCTCAGCGGAATAATCTCCACGAAATATTCGCAGTGGGTCGCAAGAGCGACACGTGTTTCTTTGTGATCTTCATTGATTTTATTGCTCCGCGTCTACCGGAGCAATATTTTAATGTCCGCTCGGGCACAATAAGCCTTGGCAGCGACAGTTCGCGAGAACAACTATTTCGGCTCGTTTGCCGATTTTGGCGTGTGACCTTGACGAGTCGTCGGACCAGTTCACGCGCGCACAAGTACACGTCCGATACGCTTTTCGCTCATTTGCATAGCGATTAATCGAACGCCATTAGCCAAGTGGCCAAACGTCATTTTCTCGCGTGTAGTCGTTATCGATTATGTTTCGGAATACGCATTTATGATTTAGATCCGGCTCGAATCACGATTTAGTTTGTATTTGGTACGAAAAATCAAGTGGAATTATGACTAAACCATGTAACGTCTGATATAATATATATTTTGTATTTCGGATGTAAGAAAAAGTGATAAAAGTTTTATTACAGTTTAGGATCAGTAATAGCTGTTTTTGCATTTTTTTTTCTTTATCTTTTACAGATTATGTTTCTTCGATGTATTCAATTTAGAATATAATAAAAAGTAGTGTGGAAAAATTATGACCGATGCATAGAAATAAATCAGAACAGCTTCTGAGACAAACGACTAAGAAATTTATAGACAAATCAAATAATACATTAAAATGCTAATTCGAGATATTGTATTCTAGATTAGGAAGCAATGCGATTGATATATAACAAAATCAAGTTGGAAGATTCTTAAGAATTGGAGCTCCGCTAACCATTGTATCATACGGAGGGTTGAATCATAGTTGTTTCAGAGCTATCCCATTACGGTGGTTATGTCGCTAAAGTCAAGTTCAAGAGCTCACGGTAGCATATCTCAAATTTCATCTTATATATAAAATAACATTTCATTCGAAGTCAGAAAATTAGGTTTCGATTTTCTCCTTAATTTTCATACAATTTGTATCATTTTTTATTTTTATTTTAATCTATAAATTGCGATTAGAAATTAATATTTTTTATTAACGGACTGAAATCCAAATTTAAATTATATTCAAATGCATTTATTTTATAATACGTATTTTCTACTTGATAACTTCAAAAAATTAATGTAAATATTCAATTTTTAATGTGAATCTATTTTTGAAAAACTAATGACAACTGTTGATGATATAGAATATCCTTTAGTATAAGTCCTTTGGATTCTTTGAATGTATTTTTCTTCTGTCTTGGAATTTGTTGTAAGCCTTCCAATTAGTCGGGCAATGCCCCTTCTAGACCTTGTTGAAAACCAATATCATTCATTATTCTAATGCTTCAAGATTGAAAGAATATCGGTTACCTAAGTAAAGATTTAGGATTAGAATTAAATAATATAAATTACTAACATCTTCTCGTAAAAAAATTTAACCGTATTTTGAATTTTCATTTTTTGTATAACTGTATTTTGAGGTTCGATTTTAGAGTAATTAATACCTTAAAAACTGCGAGTAATTTTCAATATGATATACAGTAGAGAAGACCATTCTCCACTACAGACAAATATTTTAACTGTCAAAACCAAACATCAACAAATTAAAAAAAAATTCGAACTTATAATACTTACAATGATGATACAACTTATGATGCAACTTATGATAAAAAAATTTCGTGGACTTTAAAAACTGGCATGATTTCTTCTTTCTGACTTCTTTATCAGTTTCAACTTAAAAACAAGCACAAATGGTTCAAACATGAAGCAGTGAACGGAGCGAAATCGATACGTTTGATATTTTCTCATATTGGTTAACATATATAGTGCATATATGGTTCTAAAACCTTTCTGCTACCAATGAAAACATTAAGTTCCAAAAATACTATAAATTTCAACATATTTCTTCTCTTCTGATAAGGTTTTAGTATTCTTAGTTTTCAATGGAATCACATTCTATAAGTAATATTTTCCTAATATAGGCTAGAACATAAATTATGATGGTGGGTCATTGAAGTTATAAGGCATATACACTGAACCTATGATCACTTTTGTAATCCCTTTCATATTCAGAACAAGTTCCAGCTCGGTCACGGTCTAGTCCCCAAGCAAAGCTGAAGTAACTTCAATTACTCTTGTCCTCAAACCCTCTAACAATAACGCTTTTGCTATGATGAAGGTTAATCTCCATGCTGAGAACATTAAAAGAACCCATTAACATCCTCATACAATCTTATTGATTTCTACCACTGTCTTCTTTTGGAATGACTTTGAGTCTGTAATTGCATCAACTTCCTGGTCTACATAATAATAACTTTGGAACTAAGTTTAAATTTTAGGTTTTAAATTTAGGTTGAAGTTTCGATTTAGGTTTGAGTCATGATCATAACCTCAAATTTTGGCTGGAATTCACATCACTTTTTTTTTAATTTGGTTCCTGTTTTCAGTAAAGATTTCATTTTAAGTTATATATTTATATTAAGATGTACTTCACTTATAAAATTAAAAATAATTTAATGAAATTTCTCTTCGTGCATTTTTTAAACGGAATAAAACTTGTTTAAGTCTACAATGTCTTGTTGAATTTTGCCAAGCATTATCCGCTAGGTTTATAATTATTATTAGAATCTGTACGTATAAAACTCAAATTTTACGTAGATTGTTAAAGAACATTAGATTCAACTTATTTAAGAAATGAGTAAAATGGAATTTTATAACATATTACAATAATATGAATTTTCATTGTTTTTTGTATAAATAATATATCTAATTTTCATTTACCATCCTTAGTTTTTCATCACAAAATTTTGAGTTGAGAGAAATAAAATATATTTCAATATTTTTTAAACTTACTTATCACTCTTGTTCAAATTATACTACTGTTTATTAAATGCTATTTTTGCAACGCAGAAGTAGATGTAGATTTAAAAAAATCTCTGTTGTATTTAAAATTACTATGCAGGGTTTAAGTAAACACGAAAATATTATTTTACTTGTAGCGCTTTCCGCTAATGAATATTTACGTTTCTCAGGGAATATTATTCGTCCAAAGTCGTTCCATTAGTATTATAACTTGCCCAGATGACAAGAAGCTAAGGAAACTTTCTTACTGGAAACGGACAACAAAGTTTAGAAGAAGCTCAAATGGATTTTCTTAACCAGGAAAAATGACGTTTCTTATTATATAAATACATCTTAATGAATACATAACCTTAAAACAACCTAATACATTAATTTCTAAATCTAGAAAGTTAGTAATTTACCTGTTTTGAATATACAAATGGCGGACTGTCAAGATAGATTTTCGGCCAATCGGAAAACGCCTTTTAAGAACGTAAAGCAATAAATATATTGCGCTTTCAACTTCACGTTGTGTGTAAACAACTCCCTCTCATATTTCATAACCTATCAATTAGACGGACTCTAAACTGAGGCAATTTGTATTTCTAACTAACGTATCTTTGTCTCCAATGTAATAGATTCGTTAATAAAGCAGGCGTATAATTAAAGGCTCTATAAGCTGAACGCGCAATTAATTACAGCACGAAGGCGGCAATAGTAGACAAATTGTTGTTCATCGAATGCGCGCGTCGATCACGATTTATTGTTGCGCGCGCATGCTATTTATCATCAACAGTCACAAACCAATCAACGCGCACGCGCAGAAATTGATATTGCAGTACACACCAAATGAAAACTCAATAAAGAATGCTGTTACTCGCGATTCCAAACAAAGACGCTAATTATAAACTTTCGTTGCGAGTCACGTTCTCAATGGAAGTCTCGCATTCGGTTCTGTGCGTGCGCGGCGACAAGTTGATTCACGTTCCATTACGCATTTTTCATTCATGTTCCACGGTTATTAACGTCCCAGCTAATTGCATCGATACCGGTTGAACGCGAGAAATAATATCGCAGCAATTGAATATCAGCAGTGTATGGTTATCGGAAAGTCGTTAATGCTGATGGTCTGGTGAATTTCCCGCTCTGTTCCGTTCAAATTCAAAAAAGCTGTTACGAGTTGAATAACGTTTCATTACAATTCCAAAATCCATATTTTATAACAATTAAAACACTTTGGACAAACATGCATCAACAAATTTATATTTTCTTTGCTTACTTTTACATTTCGTAAAAGTAAACTTGAGTTGAAAAATGTTTTGGTTTGAAAATTGAGGTTACTTTGTTTAAAGCAAAGTAACCTTAAGTATGGTAGATATATTTTTGTATTTTTTATCATTTCTATACGTAAAAAATCTATAATTTTAACACAGAAATTTTATCATATATTTTGTATTTGTTTTTGAATTATTTTCACATCTTGGCTCGTCGGATCGCTAACGCGTCCTGATGTACAAGGATATTACTGACTTTGATCTCTTAGTATGTAGGAAATATGTTGGCTCTTAAATGATTCCACCTACAAAGATTCTTGGTGAACGTCGAAAAAGATGTAAAATTACGTCCAAACAAATTTTGAACTATCGGTAATATGTAGTTTCGATGAATTAACTTGTCGATCAATAACAGATTTAATTAAGCAACCGCATTTGAAATGAATCAAATAATGCATAGGCGGCGCTAGGGAAACACGTAAAGTGTAACCCAATCACGCACTATCAATGTCATTAAGTCGAATCAGGACATCGGTACATAGGACATTATGTGCTGTGCATGAAAAGCTTTTTGTGGATATGTCAGGAGTTGCACTATTGTAAAAACGTTGTTCAATATCTCATTTGTGTGATAAATACGATTGGACTCCAACTGAGTTCCTGATAAAGGAAGTAAATGTACTGCACCTTTTATGTATATAATACTGACGGCTTAAAGTGAACTTTGATTAAAGAATCGAGTATTAGTAGGAAGATACACATTTTGGATTAAACCACAACTGATAGCTAGATACGAAGTTGGTTCCGAGCGTCTCAATTAATATCAATATTTTCACTGTCAGCTATAATAAAATGTTCGAAGCTATTTGAAATTATTAAACTGGTTGGTTGCTCTTAGTTTTTGTGTCAGTTGCGTTATAGTTTTATTGTTGATTTCAATTAGCTTTTCATTTTTTTCTATTAAATTTTGTTCTATATCTGTTTGTTACTTGATTCGTTATTTTGTAACTTTTTTCCGCTTTTAGCTTTCATGCAAAATTTGTAATTTAAATCTATTCGTTACATTCACTACTATACTCTATATACAACTTCGATTTTTGCTATATAAGTTTTTTATTTTTTATTTTTCTCTATTTAATTCGTTTTCATCAATTCTTTCATTTTACTAAATTCGTCAGATAAAAATCCATTTACAATCCAATACAAATAGTCCTTTTAAGATAAAGTTACTTATCATGTTTTTAATATATTAAAGTATAATTTATCACATTCAAAAATATTTTTTCCTTTCTTTCCCATTTTTCGTTTTTATTTCTTCAAAATGAAAAGTTCTAATGAAATAAAACTCGCGAAGTTTTTGACTAATGACAGTTTAAATATTTCTATTGTGTGTCGATAAGAATTAGCTGTAAGAAAAAATGGTTTTAATACATATTTTAGATACATTCTTAACATATAGAAGCAAGATTTTTACAACGGCCGTTAAACACCACAGATAGAAGGATAAATGTGCACATTTCATCGTATCCTTTTAGGTTGACTTCCGTCATTAATCAGGAACCATTCAACAGCGTCAAGAGCTATTTCTATCGACCAACACCTAAGAATCATATATCAACCCACTGAAAGTTCTCATTTATATAGATGAAACCAAAGTATATATTGCATTCAGGTTCCGGTTGCGGGGGTGTAAATCAGGCGGTTCTATTATTGTTCCGAAACGGCGACGAAAAACTGTAAATAATTGGAGACCGATCGTACAATGATATATGGCCCGAATAATTTGCAGACAATTATTTGAAACCTGGGAGTTAACCAACGAGTCAATTTCCCCATCTAGAGTTCGTAATCTTGGTGTTCAAACAATTCGTGCAAGAATATATCCTTGCTATGAAGCCGACGTTAAGGTGTCCGCACCGTTGCGCTAAAACAAAATGAAACAAGATCATTATTCTTTCTTTGCATATTACTTTTCATTTCCGTCAATTGTTCTTGAATTCTCGTTTCTTCTGAAAACTGAAACATCTGGTTCATCTCGTGATTTTTGAACTTTCTGTCATATTTAATTTTCAGGATATATAAAGAAATTATTGAAAAGAATCATTAAAAGAAATTTACATTCGCAATGGAAAAAAATTTATTGTTGCACAGAATTATTATTATATTAATTTTGATAAAAATATGAAATTTCACTGAAAATAATATCACTTGTTATTTGAGATGTAATATATCCTATTTTTATTTGATCTATATTTTTATCTCGGTTTATAATTGTATGTATATTATATATACACCTCTTTGACAAGACTAATTGATAACGTGCTGGGCGAAGGCAATTCACATTATTACAGGTGAGATTCGCATTCGCAGAAATACAGATGATGCATACACATACGTAATCAACGATTTGTACGTGAATTGACAGTAAAAACTTTTCCGTGCGCAAATATCGCTCGAGCTCTCTCACGCGAGCGTAAAGGTGAGAGATTTCATGCAATTACTTATTTTAAAGTTTAGACTACCAATTAAAGGCACGCGGCGTAACTGATGATTGTGAAACAAATGTTTTTGCGGTTTCAAACAAATTGAGAATAGAGTTCAAAAATCAAGCACAAATTCCGAGTTACAATTTGCTCTCTGTGGTTTGATGAGAAAACGAATTCAATTTTGCCACTTAAAATAAAATTGCGATCCAGAATCTTGCGAAACATAATTGAGTTCCAAAGGGAGATTGTTTTTCTTAAATTCCATTTTATAAGACACTTTTCAAGTATCACAAGTTTATCCCTTAAGTCGGTGAAATGAACGTAATAAGAACTACGAATTCCATAAAGAAATTGCAACGGTAACGATCTACCGCCTTACATCTACGATCAATAACACTTTATTCCGCCGACAAAACGAAGAAAAATTATAGGATTGATAAGGCGCGTTTCGTTAACCCATCTATACTTTGATTAGTCCATTCTTTGCCATGCTGATTTGCAATTGATTGCAACTAATCGTTCGTGTTTAATTCGAAAATAGATTTGTTTTCGTGAAATCAAGATTCTTTTAACATTAATTTAAAGGTTTCCACTGCTCTAGATATAATGTGTATAAATTACAAGCGTAAAAGATTGTTCTTTTAATTTCTCTTTTTATATCACGTAATAAGAAAGTGGCTTGTTTCTAGACTGATTTATGTGTTAGAAATAACCATATTTAGTATAATCAGTGTAGAACAAACTTTTTTCACTAGTGCACATATATAATCTTTTCCACACTAGTACTTTCATAAATTAGTGTGGAAATAATATATTTTTTTAAAGGACACATAACGCACGAGTAAACAATGATATATCGTGCAAAATTTAGTGTGATTCAAAATTGATATTTTGCACAAGTAAGAAAAGTAAGTTTTCGTACTTGGAAGCCGTACGCAAAAACCATTTTATCATTCGCGTAAAATAAAGCGTGTGTGAAAGGAGATTTTTCGCACTAGTGTGTAATAACCTAACTTGCTCACGCTTCCTCGAACGATAAACATTTACGTTTTTACTATTTTACTCACTAGTGTGTAATAACTAATTTTTCTCATACTTTACGTACGTCGCACACTATTTTTTAAGTGCTGTTTGCTGAAAAGATCTTGTTCATACTAAAATCAATGCTCCATGTTACTTTAATATCTTTTCTGAAAAAATGAGAAAACGAAAAATTTACACAATAGTATTACAATATACTATTTATTTATCTCTTTCTTATTTGTTACCAATGATTGTATTTCTAGATTTGTTTTCGATTTTCCAGTAGTAGTTTTAAAGAAATAGTTACTTCTTCATCGTTAAAGCTCATAGGTATTGATGCGATAGCTTTTTATCAGAGCGATAGGCACCTAGATTTTGTGTGCAAGAGCTTGTTGATATTTAGTAAACAATACCAAGGAACCTACGAGTTTCAATAGAGGTTACTTAAAGAGTCCTCGAGTTGAGCGCAACCGCACTTTTCAAACAGCGCGCTTTATGTCGACACTCGAAGAAAGTTCTTATGGTCTACTCACTTCGATTCTCGTGCATACGGCAAAGCTATAAAGACAATGTATCGTACCCACAAGAATTTTGTTCGTTGTGAATTGTCTCTGTCTTGAAAACGCAAACAGTTATGAAAAACTCAACACTAGATTAGAAACATTTAAAACAAGCAATTTTCGTTGCTAATTTTTTATTAAAAAATAGTTCGTTGATATAATACTGTTCATTACCAAATTGAAAATATATAAATAAATTCACCAAGAAATTTTATGTACATGAAAAAAGAAAAAAATTGTATGAAAGAAACAACTTTGTATATGAACACTAGGGTTCGATTCCTTATTAAACAAATATTTTATAAGATTCATTTTCATATATTATTAAATTATTATCAGTTAATTATTGTAAGAAGTGAAATAATACTACTTTTAATTATATAATTAATTAGATATAAATATGAAGAATAATATACAATAATTACTTTTTACCGTAAAAAAAATAAAAAATTACTTTTATAATAAGAGAACATTCACTTATTTTACAAAAAGACGTAGAAAGACTATTATTAAGTAAGTTCGTTCTGCTGTTCCAAAACTTGTTCAGAGGAGATCCAGTTAGGGAACAAATGAGACGTAAGAAGAACAAAAGAATAGAAAGAAGAGAAGAGGAAGATAGTGTAATTAAGAAAGCGAAAGCTGACCTGTCACTAACGACGCAGAATATCAAGCCAGCAGTAGTTAATACATTGGACGCTATCGAAAATCGTCCTTTCGTCTAGAAGCACTGATGTATGAGCACCGTCACAGGTGAAATGGACGCTGGAACTGTAGACGTCGAGCTGAATCAACCTTCAGCAAAAGACGGCGTAGTTCAAAAATAAAAAGTAGCAATATTGGTATCAAATTTTCTACTGAATGCTTCCAAAAAATTGCTTAAATTAAATATTCAATCTTGAATATTTTAAACTGTATTAAAAATCAATTTGAAATACTCTCAAAAATAATTGGTTCGAAAATTATTCGACATTTTTTTCTTCTAAAAGTTTTTCTATTAAACAGTTAAATTATACTAAATTGTTGTCTGAAACAATTTTTTGTTTAAATGAAAGCATTTTAACCTACTTTGAATATTGTGATATATTATTGATCATTTAGAAATCAGTAAAAAAAGTTTCAATTAAAAGTAAATTTGTTGACTCAAAGAGAAGAGTTTTTCTGTAACTGATAATAATTCTGATTTCTAATGAGTTTTGATTCTACTACAATACATAAAATTGTATTCTGAGTTATTCTGATAATTCAATAAATACAATAATTATTATGATTGTATAATATATATCAATTATAAAACGAATATATTTTACATTATGTATGGATAAAACAAACACGAATCCCAATATGAATATCCTTAATATTTATGATTCTGTTTTAACAACAATTTTCCGATTTCTTTTATTACACATTTTCCGAATTCTGCCTTAGCGGCTTCTTCCACGCTCTTAATCTTTTCTTTGTAAGAGCACTTGATCTCTAAAAAGGCCGCAAGCTTGCTATTTTCGACGATCAATTTATCAGCAGCAAGATAGCTCACCATGGATTTTCTGTGACGAAATAACGAGTCAGATTTCTTGCACTTGGTGTGCAAAAGGGAATGTTATTGACAGCTCATTTTCCATTCTAAAAAGTCAAAATCTCTAACTCGATAAAATAGAAAACAATGTTTTAACAGTATTAATTTTATTTTACATGTTATTAATTTTGTTTAATAAATATTCATTAGAACAATAATTACATAAAACTACTTTATTCCAAACAGTTGAGCTAACTTTTAAAACAGTCCAACACCGTTAAAAAATAGTATTGGAATTCTTGACTTAATCTAGTTTTTCAGAAACAAACTAGACTAATAAATAATATATGTTATGCATTTTTTACACAAATTCAAGCTTCCAAACAAAATGCGACAGCTTCTGTCGAGTCTTTGCTTTTCTATTGACTTTTCTTACCGCATCTAATCAAATGTCAAACATGGAAAATTGATTTAGCTGCTTTAAAATTTAAGTGACCAGGATTTGTTCCAGCTCAATTTACATATCAGCTGCAGGGGTGTTTAATGTTAAATGGTTTGCACTTTAGTTGCATTTTTGCAGTTTAATGTTCAAGCTGCATATACAATAAACCACATCCGCATGTTTAATACGAATACATTATTATATTATTTAAAACTGTAAATTTACATATATCATAACATGTCATATATCATAATTCAAGTTTCAAATTTGTATATAAAAAATTCATTCTATTATAACACCACTTGTACTTATTTTAAACAAACTATTATAGTCTCCTATTTATTTGCATAAAGTGGAATGTCATACATTAACATGAAAGTGAATAATAAAATAAGTTTATTTTTCAAATAAAAATATTTTCTCACTACCTTAATAGGGTTATGCATAAATTTGATTTATAGAATTTCAGCTACAATTATTCGCAATTATCGGTCAGGATACATAAGAGAATAAAAGAAGATCAAATAAGAAGTGTTATTTTTATTTTGAAGTATTAGTTATAAATCGGGCGGGCCATAAAAACCAAAAGTATATCCTCAAAAGTTATCATAAAAAATGGACCTTTTACCTCACAGGTTCACGTAAGCCGGCGTACGTGGCACGATTTAATGTGGGCGTGTGCACGTTATTATAGCTTGCGATGAATTTAATGCAAACGTGTGCGAATGCATATGTTAGACGATCGCCGACGAGCACGTGATTACAGATACGCGGCCATCGAACCATGTTTATAATCGAAATTTCTTTTTAATTATTCTTTCATGCTACAACATCTTCACATGCAAACACAAGTTTGTCATGAAAAACACTAATAAAATGCCGATAGAAGCATCGCGAATAAATCATAGCAAACCACATGATATCATATAGACAGAAAAAACTTGAAAAAAGTAGAATAATTGTTTTTATGTTAAGAAAGAAAGTATACTTTCAGTGGAAAAAATCTGTAGGCATTTATTGAACTCACTTAAAACAATTTGAATCATTCAAATTTTCGCGCACTTTCTTTTATTTTAGTAACCCGATTTTTCATATGTTAGTTGTCTTTAAGTCAACTTAGTTGATTTTCTTTCTTCCTATCAAAGTTTATTTTTTCAATCGTTAATAAGTGATAATTTAATTAAAATCATCCAACCTTGAACGAATACAACGTTTTTATTACTGTTATAAATTACATTATTCTTATTTATTTGCGTATCAATCATAGCTTTAAAATGTAATCGAAAAGATTTCAACATATCTGACACGTAAGAACCTATGATATGTGATTATGTCAAATGTAAAATAATCCTGTTTGTTTCTTTTGCATTGATCTTAATTCTTTTTATCAGATAACGTTGCCTCTCCAGAGCGAATGAACTTTTTGTCGGTCGTTTTACTAATTGACACATCAATTTAATATCTTTAAAATTTAGATTGCAAAAAATCAGTATCTAGTTTTAAACAGATACGCATCAATAACATTTGGAACGAAACTTTTTATCCTTTTTTCGTTCACAAAATAATAATAATTCAACCATGTAAAATTGAGCAACATTTTAAAATAAAAGATTTCAATAATTACATCAATTGTTATGTCGGTAAAAAATATACTGAATTTAGTAACGCATATCAAAAATTGCAATGACAACTGTATCTTGTTTTCCCGTGTTCTTTCTTTACTTGAACACACGTCCAATATTTCCCTGCCACTTAAGTAGTGCCCAAGACATTCGCCTATTTATGCTCGGTGTACTTTATCTTCTCTATTTACTCGGCATTACAATTGTTTACCTCGAATGACTTGGAATCGTCGTCGTACGCACGGCGAACAAACGCTAATAAATACTGCGTCAGATGTGCCTCTAATAAAAGAGATGTTCTCTAAAAGAAGCTCCTTCGATCGTGAATCAGATTTCTCTTTTATAGGAACAAAGTTCGAGGTGATATGTAAGTACAGGTCGGTGAAATAGAAAGACCACTTCCTTCCCTGTACAAACGACTTTACATTACTGGGCTCGTGTATCTGCGCGCGTGGGATGAACCTCGCACGATTTTTTGTCGAGCCTCCCGTAATACACGAGTCATGTAGGCTGTGGTCGAGTGTTAAAGTCTTGATGAATAAAGGGTTAAGCATTTTTCCGTCATTAAATACATGAAAACATGTGAAACGTATTTATTTGTTTACATAAGGTACTTTGGCCCTTGTGCATTTTTTAGGTTATGCTGAACAGCGCTGAGAAATTTTAAAAGTACGGAATGCATTTTTAGATCGTTTTGATGCTGCAAATAAGTCACTTTGAGAATCGCAATACAATGACCGCAAATGATAAAGAGTTATTTAGCATGAAAAATTACATAACATCAACAAGTTGTAAAAAAATAAACATTGTATATAAATAATCTACATATCATTTTGAAGTATATAAGAAAATAGTTATGAAATGAAGAAAAGGAAAATGATTGTAAACATTTATTTAAAAATGTATAGTCTTGTGAATACAAAATGTTGAAAATGCAGTTATGTAATTTTAGAAAGAATATATGAGGAGGATTAAAAATCAAAGTAAACTATGCAATGCAATTACAGTATTAGAAGCTTTCTGATTGTGTTCTACATCGACTAGTGTAAATTAAACGTACCAACCGTGCTACAAAAATGAGTGATTAAAATTTTAATCACGTTTGTCGCAGATTTCAAAACACTTTGACGTGTCATTAAATTCATGTCATTTGGTCTTCGTCATAATAAAAATTACTTTCACGTGCCCCAAATGACTTTTAAACTTATATTTTTAATACCTATTTAAAACAGTTTCAGTAAAAATGTTTTAGATTTTTGCGTGTATATTAAGAGTGAGGTACATTTTATGCATGATGTGCTTTAAATGAAAGAATGCTTTATTTTAAAATGAAAAATATGTTTTATGGTCTAAATTTTTTAGCGGTTCTTGTATATGCATAACGTAACTCAACTAAAAACATAATTGTGACATTTTTAAATCGTAATCTTTTTATAATTATTCACATCAGACTTTTTAAAGAGTTAAATTGACTGTAAACAGATCTGAAATAAAATCATGTTGAATTTTAAATCAAGATCTAACCGAAAAGACAAAGTTATTTTGTACAGTATTCTATTTTTCATTCAAAATTTTTGAATATTATAAAAAACACATTAACTTTTGTTTAATTTCAGCATCTGATTCGATCTGACCACAATACGAATCGGATCTGACTCTGATTCAATCAAAACCTATTTCGAATTTGCTTAAAACTTGTTTTGAATCTGACTAAGATCTGTTACAAGTCCAATTAAAATATGTCTCCAATCTAATAGACATCTGTCTTTAAATCAGATCTGAATATAATCTGAATTGAATCTGATTCAAGTGTTTTCAGATCTGCTTTAAATAATTATAAAGAAAATTATTTTCAGTCAGATGAATTCAGTCAGACTTGAATTCATTTAATCTTACAGCGAATAAAATTAGCCACTTTTTATGATTGTAAATTCTATTGAAAAAACATCCAGTTCCAAAAACCAATTTATTTGCAGTCTCTTCTATAAAGTATATTTAAAGCTGTCTAATCCAAGTTTTTGATATTTAAGTATCCAATGTTTCGTACGTCACACTCTCCTTAATATCCAATAAAATAACATTGTTTCACACAAACTAGAATAACATTGCCAACAAATTACACATTACAAAGTTGTTTATCAAACGATATTAAAGGCTTGTATATATATTCGACTACGCCCACAGTGAGAACATTGAAAGTTTTCTCATTCTCTGACACCAAATAATATTGTTGCAAGTGTATATTATTCAATGACCGTCCCACATTTTATGCAAAAATGAGGCATGGAGTCGCAAATTACAGTTCTGTCGCAGAATCCCATAAATTGTCGAAATTCGGTTTTACGATCAGCGAAGTGTTCGCGAACAATCAGAGTGACTCTTTTCCTGAATACTCAAGCAACTTGATGCAATTACTTTTCTCATTTGCATAGCACGATAAATAGCGTGTTATTGTAATCTTAACATGTGAATTGCCCTGCGGTTATTATTCATTGTGGCTATTATAAATATGACAAAAAAGTTGCGTCACGCATATGATCGCAAAACACGAATCTTTTACTACAACGCAATTGCGCGCGGTTTGTTTTATCCGAAAACCATCAACAAGTAATGAAATATTTTTTGCACATCACAAGGTGCACATCCAAAAAACATCCATCAAATCCAGAAATCCAGAAGCACTCGAAGCCTGAAAATAAAATGAACTGTAAGAACAGCAGCAAAATAGAAAAAAATCATACGAAATGAAAACTGTAAGATAGTAAGTTTTTTCGTAAAAGTTAAGTAATTATGTTTGATATAATAGAAATGTTTAAGTCATAATGCATTATGTAAGTCAGGCTCAATTTATACGCCTCTCAATAAAACTATATACATAACGTAGAGAAGTGATTTTATAATCGCTGCAAGTTAAACAGACCGCTCTTTTTGTTCCAATCAAAGCTTTTTATTGCAGACCGCAGACCGATGAAAATAGTGCATTATTGCGCTGCTGCAAAATCGATCATTTATAACTGCTAAATTTATGCATAAAATCCAATGCTTTGTTAATTTCATGGCGCATTATATAGTTTACATACGCGCAATCGTGTCGCTGTTTACAACACAAAAGGAACCAAATTGAATTCGCGTAAAGTAGAAACTAATATGAATATAAGCACAGCAATCTCCTATAATGGAGTATTTGCTAAAGCTTAATTGAAAATATTTATTGAGGATGCAATCGAGTTAATTATTAAATTCGACGTCGGAGCAACAGTCACTAAACAAGTATTGATAGAAAACCAATTGCCATCATTGAATGGATTATTTTCATTCACTAAGCAATAAAAACCATTAAACTCCATTACCATCAGCTGAATAAATAACCAACAAATAAATTAACACCCAAAATTTTCCACCCGAAACCAAAATCCAAAACACCCTTAACCGCAAACAGTCAAAACGCAAATCTATAGTTCGTATCACAATATTTACAATCCTCCTAGCCATAAAAGTCTCAAAGAAAGTACAGTCCGCGACGGAAATTTTTTTCATCGCGCCTAATAGACTTTTCGGTTCCAATAGCAGCTCTGCAAACGCACCGTTGTAACCTAATTTCGCACATATATATATTAATTATCGGGTTGAAGCTACGAAAGTGCGATTTTTTAGCACTGAGGTTCATCCTTTACCGGCAAGCCAGCGTATAACCTATGTTAAGATACAGTCAATCGATTGTACGCGATCGGAAATCACACCCACGCTCTCACGTGTGCGTCGTGAGAGTTTGGCGACGCTATATCTTCAGCTCGGCTAAGTTACGCAAGCCGCAGCGCCGATGCTCGGAGGCACTCTCCTCTCGTAAGTCGAACCTCACAGTCTGCGAGACTCTCCCTCGCGAATGAAACAAAACAAGAGGAGGGGGGAGGGGCGCGGGTCGGAGGGGGCAGTGGCTTCGCGAGGACGACGATCATGACTGCGACATCGCAGCGGTAAGTCTGTCCCAGTACTCTAGTAGTACTCGAGTGATTGATCGCGCTTGACCGGTGCCAGTCTGTACGTCTCTCTCTCTTGGCGCGGAGCTACGGCGGAAACTTGTGAAGTGCGCACTGTTTACGATGTGATTAGTCGCGTGGTGGGGAACTCATGAGAACGAATAAAAGTAGAAATGGTTTTGTTTTAGAGACAAAAAGTATATTGCGATGTTTAAAGTCAATCGAATTTTTTGATAAGGTTACTGAAAAGATAACACTGTTGCATAAATTCGGGACTAATTTGTGAGACTTGTGAGAGATTGGCGCTTTTTTATGCAATTGATAAAAAGTGCATAATCACGACCGTGAACATGCGTAAATTTGAATACTCGTTTGGTGGAATGGAAGAACACCTGTGTTTAGTATTTCGGGATTGTAAAATATTTGTCGCCAGAAAATCTCTTCCACGGGTCTCATTCATGAGGAATTGCTTAACACACTAATTCAGTAGTTAAACAACAAAAACCAATCGGAGCGAAGTGTGATGTGTCTAATTTAGAAATATTCACTAATTGATTTCCTCTTATTTACCAACAGATTTTTTCCGCGAATCGCGTTCTTTGGTGTAGATGAAATTTTAGAGAGTGAAACAAAGAATCACAGATGACGTGGAAATTAACATAAAGTTTCATTTGAATAAGTCAACACGAGGTCCGTTTTTTCTCTACCATTTAGGTCGTAGATTAAATATTGTTTTAAATCATCGAGGAAATTCTGTAAAGATCTAACATATATGTATGATTCCACACTAGTTTGTGACGAAAAATATAAAAGACACTCGCCGGCTAGAAACTTCGGAGAATTTCAAATATGCATAATTTGCGCACGCCTTTGTAAAATATTTGTTTGATTCTCAGTCTCGTGAGGATATTGGAAATTTTAGAACAATCAAATTCTCGATAAAAAGATTCACTATTTTTGAAATTGTACAATTTCGTTTCAAACTTAATTTGGATTATTTATCGACCATAAAACTGTATACAAAATTTATGAGAACATTTTCACACAATCTTTCATCTTTCGGATAAATTTTTGTATAACTTCAGAAACAAAGCAAAAAAGAAAGAAAAAACAGAAATTTGTTATGCAGTAAATTACAAGGTTGAAGATAAAAATTAAAATAAAAGAAAATAAAATTCTACGTTATTATTATCGTTATTATTACGCATAATGCCTCGAGTACAACTGGTACGACAGATCAGAAAAAAGAATATCACATTACATGAAGTTACATCGTATATTAAATAATCGAAAAATGAGCGATTATTTTTCAGTACAAAGTCAGAGAGTGTGAAGAATTTTCTCACTTTCTACCCTGTGAAACAAAGTGCAAAATGGAAATCTCTTCATGCATTCAAGAAAACTAAAACTATGATAAATGAAAAATAATTAATTTCAAAAATAATTCATGAGTAATTCATTTAATAACAAATTAAATATTAATACAATTTAATTATAATTAAAAATAATTAATTAATAAAATTTAATTTATTTTTGTTTAAATTTTATTTCTGTTCCTTCTAGTTTATGTGTTATAAATAAATAATTTTGCCTTCGAAGGAACTTTTTTATTTTTCAAAAAACTATTGTTTATGACGTTTCGAAATTGTTATTATTTCCTCATCAGATATGTAAGAAACTATTTTTATATATTTACAAACAAAACATAATTTTTTTAAAAATATTTATAACATATACAATTTGTTATATATTTTTAAAAAAATTATGTTTTCCATG